>OY978221.1:7118727-7196121 GCA_963854785.1 Vaccinium vitis-idaea
TCATAACAAGAGAAATAAATGACAAAAGTAAAAAAACTGCAACCAAAATAGAACTAAACTAGCAACAAATCTGGACATTTTGCAGCACAAACTTGTCACGTTTTCCAAATTGAGACAAAGCTATATCAATAACGGTGGTATCAAAAATACCAATATTGCCTTCCATATACCCAGCCACTTGTCAGGAAGAAACATACAAGTATGCTTGCTTAAGTGCAAACTAAAAATTAGCAGGACATACTATCTTGCGAGAGACCAGCAGCACAAAACTATACATCATCAAGCATGCAACATTTTCCTAGCAAAACAAAAAGGCCAGCATATATAAACTTAATGGATTACCGCGCAATGTCTAATGACGCAGAACCTGTCCCCCATTAAAGTGAATCATCTATCAGTTCACACTAGTCTACTTAACTACTCATTCCATCCTCCGTCATTGTGTGAGACTAGGCAACTAGATCAGAGCATCAGTCCCTCTCAAAACTACTCATTCCATCTTCTCCGTAATTGTGTGATGCCAGGTTAAATTCCTCATCCCATTTGTATTGAAGCTTTAAAATAAGACACGGGTTTTTGAAGCAATATTCAGTTGTGTGCCCTGCTACTCATCGTCCTAATTTCATAGCTCCTAAACCAACTTCTCGGAGTTTCATAGCTCCTGACCAAATTATCTGATGGCCAAATCGCGGCTTGTCATTATTGCCGCCCATTGGTGTTTCTCGCTAACAGCAACTCTTAATAAACTTACGCCAAAGGAAGTATATCTATGCTTGGTGATTTCAAAGTCCACAACATCCTCAACAGTTTTAATTCTCTTCATTTATCACGACAGCTCACTCTGTACCCGTAGTTTAATATCTCACTGCAGAGGAAGGTATCAGAACAACCTCCCATGGGTTACATCATAACAGGACTTCCATTCTCATCATGAAACAACAGCATTACAAAATCAAAATTACTTCGCAGACAGTTTTCTTGGACTCCTTTGCAACATGACCGACACTTCCATGCGTCTATGAGTAAGAAATAAGTATGTGATCGTTACTTATCGGACACTTGCTAGTTGCTAACATTTAATCATCAAGGATTTCAAAATTCGACACATCACTGTGATATACAAAGTGGAAAACAGTGATTCGTACAACAAATCATATTGCAATTCACTTGGAATGTTTGAAAGATTTCGTGAGGATTCCTAGCTGTTTCCAAGGCCTATTTTTCCTTGAAATTATGGTTTCGTATGCTGTAGGAGCTTCAGATGGGATTTCCAAATTGAAAAATATAAAAGCAATTGGATTTACTTTAGGATTATAGGGATTTTACGCGAAAGGTTTGGGTTTGTTCGAACTCAATCAAGTCAATAGGCAGCCGGGGAAGATGGGAAATTGGGCTGCAGTTTTGGTCTGGAATCTGGATCATTCAGGCCCAGTGAACTGATCCATCATTCTCTTGTAGGCCAACCACAAGAAAATGATGTGTAATACTTTTGTAATCACCACGGTGAAGTAGGAGGGCAAGCCGATATAATCTGAAAACTTTTGAACTAAAAGTACTACTAATAATAGAATCTTTTGGAAACTTGGGGTGACCAGTTGTCCCTACGAAGCCGACCCTCGGTCGTCCATACTTATGCTTATCAAAGAGGTCGTGTGTAGTCTTTAAGCAATTTTGTGTAGTTGCGCCGCCTTTTTGCCGGTGAGATCTTCATTTTGCTCATATATTCCAAACCATCTATTATTTCATAGGAACCCCACAAATATGGCTTACCTTAATTGGAAGAATTTATAAGTTAATATGCAGGGATATATTGTTAGTTCATTGGTGTTGCATGTGCAATAGGGAGAGTGTGAACCCTCCACTGTTTCATTTTCCATGAGCAACGAAGATGTGGAGTTTGGTGTTCAAGGCCTTTGGACTAGAAATGGTGATGCCTTAGTGCAGAAGAAGTTCATTTCCTGAGGTAGATATTGTCCGAGGGGAAGCTTTCGGACAGAGTGAGAGGATTTTCTCCATTGCCTCAGATACTTCAAGGCGGGCAATGAATGGGAGAAATTCTCACAATACTAAAGAGTTCACTTTTTTGTTTGAAGATATTGTAGTCTCTCCATGTATTTTTGCTCTGGGAGGCTTTCCATTGTCATTATATGATTGTTGACTTTCAGAGGAAGTTGTAAATTCATGGCTCCTTGACAACAAGGGTTTTGAGAATTCATAGTAAAAGTGTGCAGCCAAACCTCACGGGTGGTCAGTCATTGGTATAATTTACCCCAGATAATAGTTTATAATGTCAGCTAATCAAGAAAAAGATATACTGATACATCAGATGATTTAAACACATATACGATCAGACTATGATTAGAAAATATAGGCAAATACTAGCATGAACATATATAACATTGGGACTAACGGCCCGGTTTGGTTAGAGGCTACCAACCAAAGCAGCACTCAGTATGCAAACAAAGGATCCAAATCCAAGATGCAGATCTAGCTAACCAAAAAAACAAAAATTCTAGAACATGGTTCAAGAAAATCCAAGTTATAGCCCAGTATGCTTTGGGATAGCAAAACAAACTACAAGCCAATTAAACAGATGTCCCCAAAGAAAACCTTGAATATGTTGCGGGATAATCCAAATTAAAGGACTTACTTTCGTTGATTTCGAACTCTTCAAACTCGTCATCGTCTTCGAATAGATCGATCTTTGGTTCTTCAGTTGCTGCCTTGGGGTCAGTCGCCATTCCCAATTTCTATAACAAACCTGCTGTGACAAAGAGATTGATTTAGATACAGAAATCATAGGAAGTGTAAACAAAGACTCAAATTCGAAATCTGAAACCCTAAGTTTACAGCATCAACGATACATGAATCAACGCGGCGAGAAATCAACTTACAAGTAAGAAGATAGGTTCTGCGCGAAGTCGGTGAACGTTAATCCGTGAATATCTAGGGTTTTTGATGAGCTTCCAAGACTCGATGCAGAATACTTTGGCTTTGACTGGTAGAATTCATATAGCGCACTCGCACAAGCAATCCCACAGGTAACTGAATTTTCGGGCGACGTCGTTCGAGTGATAAATACAGTACATCCCCTTGGACTCTTGATACTTTCATTTCGGGGTTATTTAGACCCCTGTACTTTCACAAAATATATTTCTACTTTGGCCTTCTTAGCTTTGGCCTTCGAATATCGATTTTACATTTAAGTAATTTTTTCTTATTTTTTCTCTCAGTGAAAGCAATATTGTTAGTCGTAACTAGCGAGATTTGAACACCATTAAATACATTTAACCAATCAAATACATTTAAGTAAAGCTGCAATGTCATCATCCAGAGAAAAAGCATGAGAGGTAAAAAAACAAAAAAAGAATGAACTTGGATCCATCCCTTTGCAAGGTGACAGAAATCGGTGTGTCACTTGAGATAGTTTTTAGCGGAACAATAAAATAGAGGGACCAAAGTGAAATTTTGCAAATCATATAGAAGACACATGCCAATTAGGATGGAACAAGAACAATTGAATGGAGGGAGGACATTGTAAACTTTTGTTGACTGGGAAGCTCAAATTCTTGACTATGTATTATATGCCCTTGAAATAACAATTGTGTTATTTTAGTTAGTTGCAGTGATGAGTTCAATACATATAGAGAGAGAGGTAATATATTTGGTGATGATTAGAGTAAGGTTGAAGTTAAAGTAGCACGAATTGTTCTAACATGTGACAAAAAATAAAACGAAATTTCCACTTCGAGTGTAATTTTTCCCAACCCTAACACTAGCTTCTCTATTTCGACTTTCTCCCACTTGAGATTGCTAGGAAACGGGTGAGAGACTTGTAAGATTGCGGTGAGGGGCATGGATGGCTCAATGAATGAGCAAATCAATAGGAGATGTCAGATCGAATTGTTATTAAAAGAGGAGAGAAAAGTGTTAGGTATGTCTCGCATCGATTTGTGTAAGTTCTACATTCCACAAGCAAGTAGAAAGATGTTCAAGCTTTCATCTACCAAATCATTTTATTTCACTTCCTCAACAAACAGTACAACAACTACATCCAGTACAATCGTAATTTATCAATGTCTATAAATGCATTTCATGAATTATCAAGGGAAGAAAATCTACAAATTGCAGGGGAATTTGTGTTATAAGCCACTATAGCTGTAATGCTGCTGTTAAAGTGGGAGCTGTTCTTCTGAGCCAACATATTCTTTAGGGTTCATGGACATGATGCACAACCCATGAGGGAGAAAAAGGTAAATTCCTAGAAACACAAGAACTCCGAGATCAGCCTCTTCACCAACTGGAGCTCGACGAGGATTTACCAAGTATATCTGGCTTGCACACCATAAGCAGTACAGGCCAGCTATGATCCCAATCAGTCTCATTGATTCAATTGACTGACTTCTGATAGACTTCAAGGACTTCACTCTGCATAACAAACCAATACGTTGCATTTCGATTGAGAATTTGAGACACGAGAACGAAAGGAAAGAGAAAAAATAAGTGACAAAAACGAAGTCAAAGAAGCTAAAACAAAATACTAATTTACTTGGTTGGGTTAAGAAAAACGAGAAAATTTTCATTGTTTCTGTTTGATTATATAGGAAATGCATATGTAATAGTGATTTAATGCCCCTCCAGTTTCTTTTCCCGTGATAAATTTTATAGACAAAACATAGAGTAGGCAGCCAAATATGTCAAAGCCATACCGACCATAAAAAGAAGTAGAAAAGAATTAGCGTGCAGTAAATGTAAATTAAAAACCTGTTGATGTAAATGAAACCACAGATCAAGCTAGTGCACAAGACGCCAATTACAATGACGGCATCTGGGTTAACAGGAGCACGGCTTTCCCACCAACCAGTACTCAATATCCAAGTATACATGGAAGAATGTCCATTTTCCTGTACAATATAAAATACATGCACAGTTCCTCAATTTAACACAAACAGAAGTGGAAATTTGCATAATAAGCCTTGCTGATATCAATATGTGATATTATCATAATCATATTTGTTGAGGTATTAAAGATGGAGAAGACGATATTTTAGCATTCATTTTCTGTTTCGCTGATATTTTGCCTCTAGTAGAGGCACTTTATGAAATGAATTACCAAAAAGGTTTCCAAATAGCTTGACATTGCGGAAAAAGAAAAAAAAAAAAAACTGCTGGTGTTATTTCTGCCACAGAATTTCCATTATTATAATTCACTCGTGTTAGCCAAGCAGCCTCATTGTACAAGGTTATAAGATGGAAGAGGAAAAAACCAGAATTGGGATTTCTGGAAATTAAGTACTAGGTTAGACCCCAAAAAGGGCTTAGCCACGAGGGCGGTTAGCCATGCTCTCACCATGCCAGATTCTGAATACTTTGTTATTCCCCTAATGGGCCACCTTTCAAGCAAAAGTCGTTCTCATCCCCTCCCTCTCATCATGTCATATGTTTGTTAGCTACATACGAAGAATCTATTAAACATTGCAATCCCAGGATTTCTTAATCCATCACTTTACATTGATAAGCAGAACGATTAACTGTATCACCCATTTTCCTAAGTTGATAACCACCATATGCATCTTATCTTCTTTCCATCAGAAAGCTCCATTAATCAAAAGCAGTAGCTATATGCAATTCAAGTGCAACCATTTATCGACATGTTTTCTGAAGCAAATGTTCAAGTCTCAAAAAAATTAGCATAAAGCCAAACCATTTTTTAAAGCCGTTACTTGTCTTGCCTACGCGCTTAGCCATTCTCTCAAAAAAGTAGCATTCACCTGATGAGTTTGATACCAACATAACGACTGCAACTATAAAAAAAAAAAGTTTTCTTGCGAGAACTTTGTACATAATTTGGCAGTTGTTTTGAACAGCCTAGACAACCAAATCACAATATAATCCACAAAATTCAAAACTTTAAGCATCCATCCAGTTTTGCAACAGTATATAACTTAACCCTACTAAATCTCAGCCACGTGCATAGTTTTTGTGCCAATTTCTAAACCTAGTCACCTAAAATATCCCAGAACATCATCTTCGAACATCATCTATAATGCACATCAGTATTATTTAGGAAAATCAACAAAAATATACTCAAATCATTTCGTGGTCAATAACAGAAAACTAGCATATCAACTTCGAACATTACCTCAAACAAGTGGTCTAAGAAAAAGTGCGATAAAGATCCTGCTGAGATCAACAAGAAGCATTGTTTCCTACTAAGAGGCACCTGCACCATAAAACCCAGCAATGAAGTTAAACCTAGACTCTACAATTGTCGACACTTTATTTGCATTGAAACCTGTATAAACAATAAGAAAGCCTTGAGATTATCCTTTATGAACCAATATCTGTCGGGTTAAGAGGACTTGGAGTAAAAACAAAGTTTTCAACCAAAAAATTACTCCTACTCCATACTCACTAGAGAGCTCCTAGATCATAATTAGCTCCATTGGCAAGCCACAAGATTGCTAATGGAACCAATTATACAATCCTGGTATTCGGCAACAACACTCAAACCCATCAAAACGCATTCTTATTGCCCATTTACAAGCATCAATCCCCAAATGAACATGCACCTAATACTGTGTTGCATTGAGTGTGCCGGGTTGTGAGCGTGAGTGTTAGACTTGTTCTAGATCGCTCATTCAAGATAACAAAAATTGGTTAATCTGTTATGCTGTTATGCATACTGATATACTTATTGCCTATTGATTTTAGTTTGATGTCTTCAAGAAATCCGAAACTAATTACCCAATTTTGGGGGGGGGGGGGGGGGGGGGAAATCAGCAATTCGTGAACTAAACACCAAATCAAACGACCCAAGAGACCCAATAAAAATAAATAAATTAAAATTAAAAAACCAACCTCCTAAAACCCAATCAAGAACCAATACCATTTTCAAATTCCAAGTAGAAATACTCACCCCAGAATGAGAATCAAGTAACCCTTTTCGAAGAAGAACCCTAGACACCCAGCTGTAAAGCAAAGAAAGAGGAAACCCAAGAACCAATACATAGTAGAAAGGGTGGTGCACCAACTGTTCGATGTAAGAAGCAAAGGTCCGGCCGAAGCCGAGGGTGGAAGCAAGCCATTCGGAGAAGGAGCCGAGATCGGGGCCGAAGAAGGCGTTGATGGCGTAGGTGAGGGAGTGGTGTGGGCTGAATCTGCCGTTGGATATGGTGGTCAGGGCTTGGCCCGTGGTCAGGGTGTAGAGCATGTGGGGCCCTGGCCCTGGCATGATTTTTAGCTTTGGATTGGCTGTGATGTACTGCGAAATCACACGACTTTCTTCTTCTCCGACTAAATTGTTTCGGTGGTGTACCGGGCTTAGTCGCCGGCGATTAGCAGGGGGTTTATGTCCTAGGACGATAATGTTGGGAGCCGGCCGGGTTGAATTAGGAATCCAAGGTCCTCTACTGTGGCTCCTTGCTGCCTATTCTCGAACCGGACCGGGGAGGTCCTGTGCACCCAGGGCATAGCCGTGCCGGCATCGTTCCGACGATCTGAGATGTTCACCGCATAGAGATCGTCGAGTACTATAAGTAAACCAAAAATCAACTTGATTGGATATCGTTAAACACATCATTGGAACACAAAATACTTCGAAAAAGATACCTATTGCCCCTACACTACCTCCCGGGATCGATTCTCATTCCTCCTTTCTCCATGTAATAGATTATGAATGACAAATGGGCTCCAGAGCTGCAGTCCCGGATGGCTATCCCAAGTTGCTATTCCGACCCCAAAACGGCACTGTTTCACTCCAAGCATTTGCAAAATGCAATTTTGTGGGGCCCACTTTCGGGTCTCACACAAACGATCTGAATCGTTAAAAATTTTAAAATAATTATTAAAGTGGTCTCGGTGAAAATCGGGCCCATTGGATATTTTTACGTTATTCATCCTATTCGTTTAATTTTTATTCAGAATTCAGGATCCTACCAGTTTGAAAGAATCTTCCAGAAAAGTTATAAAATTGTGGGCTCGGAAACCCATTGATCTAAACCATAAGAGTCGCAGGGCTCGCTGAGAAGAGCATTCAGTAAAAAAATTATCTAGTTCGGATATCGATAGGTATAAAAAAAAAACTTATATTTTTAGCATTTTGATACCTTTCGATGTTCGAATAAGATAAATTTTTACTAGATGCTCTTCTTAATGAGCCCTGCAACTCTTATGGTTCAGATCAATGGGTTTCCGAGCCCACAATTTTATAATTTTTCTTGAAGATTATTTCAAACTGGTAGAGTCCTGAATTCTGAATCAAAATCAAACGAATAAGATGAATAACGTAAAAGTATCCAATGGGCCCGATTTTATCCAAAAGGTATGCACTCTATTCCAACCGAAAGAAAATCGTTCACTCATTCTCTCAATTTTATCTTAAAGGGTGTTCCACTAACAAAAAATAGTTTTTTTTTCTAAAAACCAAGACAGGTCATTCTCTCACAATATCACATAAAAAACTGTGAAAAACCAAGTTATTATAAAAATTTCATTAGTGGAACACCCCCTTAGTTGTTGAAGGGTCCATATTCAGTAGGGGTACCCATAAAACGGGCTTGGCCAGGTTCGGGCTAGGCTTATACTAGATAATAACAAGATTTGTGCATCCCAAGCCCGACCCATTTATAATCAAGCTTCGTTTAATTTGCCCAAACTCAACCCAAATAAAATTTTAATTTTACAAGCCCTTTAAGCCCATTTATTTTTCTAAAGCATAGTATCACAAACATAAATTAATCAACCATAATGATAACATTAATTCTTTTTTTTTTGAACTGGATAACATTAATTCACAATCATAATAAATATACTTAAAGTTTTGAGTTCTTACATAAATTTATAAACCGACCTATAAATTAATGTGCAATTAAAATATTCAAAAAGATGGAACACTACAACATACATCAATCTCTATATTATAATATTAAAATAAAATATTACTTAAATTAGGTTGGGCCAAGCTGGGTCTCATAGGAATTTTTCAAACCCATCTCATCTCATTTAGTAAATGGGCTTAAAATCTCAATCCAGTCCCGCCATATGGGCCTAAATATTTATCTCAAACCCTAAAAAAACTAAGTTGGGTTGGGCGGGCTGGGAGGGCTATTGGGGCGGTATGCACCCCTAATATTCAGAACACCACACTTGTTTTTGTAAGAGTCTCTCATGTCATCGAAGTCGAGCAAGTGAGAATATTTGTAAATCTGAATTGTATATTTCTCTTTTTTGGACCATTTCGTAGAAATCCTACAACTCCTCATTTTTTGACATCATCATTGATTCTTTACGTGGTTATTTTTTTCTATATATATTCCATGAGATTTAAAAAAAAATCATGATTTTTCTGTTTAGATGTTGTGGTCCAATAATGTGTTCCTTCCCTTCCTTATGGGCTAAGTTTCCACTGATTTATGTGCTGGCCCCATTCCACTTCTGATTCGCGGGTTCACTTCTCAGAGTCTCGCACTGGTCTTTCTCACTCCTCAGTCCTCACCCACAGTTCGTTTTCCGTCGCAGAAAGAGAGACCGAGAGAATTGCAATCGAAAATGCGTCCCACTGAGTTCCTTTCCATCGTCGTCCTCGCCCTCGCGATGTGCTCACCTCTTCAGGTACGCCTCACCTTTCTTCTCCAAAACCCTAATTAATCTTAAACCCTAAGGAAACCCTAACATTTTTTCTTTCATTCACTCGTCGCAGGTCTTCGCACACTCAGCGAACACACTCCCTGCTTACTCAGCCGAACCTTTCTCGGCAGCCCTCGACACCCTCCAGAATCAAATCGAGCAAGTCATAACTGCATCTACTCTTTATATGTATTTACACACACACACACACACACATACACATTAATTAAGGACTACCCATCTTTGGTGTAACCATTTTGTGAATCTGTGTCACAAAAATGATCTCATTATTGCCCCTAAAAAGTTCATTAAACAACTGATATGGGCGAAATAGTAATCGGCTAAAAACTACCTTACCATAATCACGACACCACCGTGCCCAAGGATCCTAAAAGTGCGGTTGCCCACGAAAAATTTGTTATGGTTCGCCGTTCGTGACATTTGTTTCTTAATGCCTGATTTAACGTTAAATGAAATTGCATTAAAAGAGATTGTTTGAATGTGAGGACACTGAGGAGAGCTTGGAAAGATTTTTTTGTGTATAGAGGGAGAGATAGTAATGGTGTTCTCATTTTCTTAGCAAACAAACAGACAGTAATGTTGTTTTTTCACGCCATGTTCCAGTTATACTTGGAGAGTATTGGCCTTCTCCATCGCCCTATATTAAGGGAGATTGTTTGAATGTGAGAGGAGAAGTTTTGAATGATTGTTTTTCTTTTAGCTGGAAAACCAACAGAGGGATGGAGTACTATTGGCCAAGGTGGATTTTTGTGGAATTAGCCCAAAAAAATTTCTAAAAATGGAGAACGTGTCGTGTGACTTACGCGTGGTTTCCAATTGTACTTTCAAGACTTCAATGATGTTTTCTCATTTTCTCAGCAAACAAACAGACAGTAATGTTGTTTTTCTTATTGGCTTCCAGATATACGTTCGAGAATATTGGCATCCTTCGTCGTGCCGTGACTCACGCGTCTTTTTCCGAAGAGAACAACAAAGCCCTTAGCATTTTGGGGGCGAGCGTGATCGAGTCCTCCATTGCGCTCAAATCACTTGCGAACAATGTGGATATCTCGCCAAAAGATCTGAACCGCCGGATATCGGAGATTTGCAACGTGGAAACATCTTGTGCGAAAGACGGATCGAAATGGGGGCTGGAGAAGGTGGTTAGGGTTTCTCCAAAAACCGATTCGTCCACCCCGGCTGTTGTTTGTGGGGCTTTTCGGGCTGTGATCGGAGCTGTTGCTCTTGATACAGGGAGTTCTGCAGAGGCCATGAGAGTTTTCTGGAATGGTCATGATGGAAGTGGAAGCAGGAGAGCCAATTCCAAGTAAGTTGTAGGAATGAATCTTTGTTATATACTATTATATATGCTAAGTTGCTAACGTTGCTGCCACATTATTAGGGTTTTAGGTTTGTGTCAGTTGCCTGTGTTGGTGAATTAGTGTTGGTGTTTCTGAGTGCCTAATAATTTTATTGTTCCCTTTATGGTTAACATTGGAATGGGACACAGTAGTAGCGTGGATTGTATGATACCAAGGTTATGCTTGTTTCGGAAACACTTGTGGTTGAATATCTTCTATATATATGTACGCTAGTATTTCTGCCACATTGTTATGGTTTTAGGATTGTATCTGTTGTCACTTGCTGGTTTTGGTGAAATGGTGTTTGTTTTTCTGAACTGGGAGTGTAGGTGATTTTTTTCACTGAAGAACACTTGCTTTAATAAGTGCCTGATAATTATATAGTTCTCTCTATGGTGAATTCTTGAAGGGGGAATATGTTCTTGTGATACCCTTGTTGTGTTTGTTGTAGGAACTCTTTCGTGGCAACTACTTTGATTTTTTTTTTCTTCGCGGGGGGGAGAGATCATTTTCCTCTCAGAACTTTGATCCTCTCATGTGAGGATCCGTCGTGTGATTTTCCAGATTATGCTAAATGGGTTCCACTATGACTGTGGTCTCCTTTGGTGATTCCAGTTGAGAACTTGTTTATCGATGAAGGAAACTTACATATTTTTCACAGGAAAGAAAGATTTATGCTTGTTAGTACTAGTAGTCTTATTCTATAAGGACTCTGCATAGTTTAATGGTGGTAAGGAGTTCTCGATTACTTATTCATTTTTGAAACTATTAACGGCATCGGAAGATTCTATGAACTGGTCTAGCTTGAGCTTTGTAGACAGTGTACTTGAAGTCAATTGAACCTGACTTATCCTTGTTCTCAAGCTCACTGTATTTACACGTGTGAAAATGTGTTACATGGACTTGGGGTAAGAGAGTCGGGTGAGGGTGTGTATCCAAGTATCAGATTCATCTATCCTCCAGGGACATAGCAAACTATTCATCTTTTCTCCTGTTATTTTCATTTCTAAGGTACTGTAGAGTTTTTCTTGCATTCTTTGGTAGTTACATACTCAGTTCTGGGTTTATCTGGCATTACTAACTATACTTCCTAGGTGAACATCCATCTAAAATGTCGAACACATTTCCTACTCTTACCCAAGTTCGAAGTGTCCGACACGAAATGTAGAAGAGTCCATAGTAACGTAGATGTGAAATTGAGTTAGGCTTCAAGATTAAGTCAATGAACTCCAGCCTTTAGGGAAAATTGGTATGCAGTTGCCCCCCTTTTAAGTGCTCTAGTCTCCGTCTTGTCATCACTAGCCAAGTAGACTAACAGTGGAAATGGCCCGTTTTATCTTAATTGATAGCCGTCAACAATCTTTTTGAAAAATGATGGGAGCCTCTGATAATATTGAGAAAACAAGCTATAACGGCTTTTGATATATGGATTTACTTGTTCTACAAACATGTGGAGGATCAACTAGTCAATGTGGGAAAATTAAGGAGTGCACTTGTTATTAGGGAATGCAGTCCCTTCAATCCTATATCTTGGGAAAATTAAGGAGTGCACTTGTTATTTGTGAATGCAGTTCCTTTAATTCAGGATGTGTTCATTATGTGTTTTCGAAACAATAAGACTGTTAAAATCAAGAACTTTTGGCCTCTTTCTGGACGTGTTTTCACAGCTGAGCTTTTGACGAGAGACTATATTCCTGTGGCTTCTATTTGGTAGTTTTGTGATGTTTTGCTAGCACCTATAGAACAACATTCCTTTTCTGGGCTTCATTAGGCGTTTTTTATTTAATCGTGGAATGGTGAAAATACAGGAATGCATTCGTTTCAGCAGAGGTAGCTTGTGAGCTTAGAAAGAGATCCATGAATGCATGTCTTTAGATAGCTTGGTGTTGGATTTATTGATCACTTACGTTTTTCAGTGCATTATCTAATAAGGGTGAAATTTTCAATTTTCCTTCTTTTCCCCCTCTAAATTTTGCTTGATGTTCACTGTTCATAATCTTGGTCTGGTAGGCCTAAATCGTAATTGGTGTTGCGATGTTATCTCATAGGTCTAAGTCCTGGAATGTGGAGTATTTTGAAATTTGAATAGGAAATTTCAAATTGCATATTTGGTTCCGCCAAAATAGATTATATGGTGTCGTTCTTATATGCCCATATTTTGATCTTATTCCTTTCGAACCTATTTCTCGTGAGGATCTTTTGTATACCTGTAACTGGTGAGGACACAAACTGAAGAGGAGAAACTTGATTCGGATTTTCGCATGTCATTCGTGCTACCTTTCCTTCTTGTCATGCAGACTCAAGTGGAGCTTTATACTGCTTCCATCGTTAGATTTGTAGTGATTTCGGATTTGTATATCTTCGTTTCGCATCGTATCATGTCGCCTTTCATTGTCATTAGCTCGTTTGATTAGTGGGTGTTCCAGGATGCACCGCCTCCCGGGCCCTCCCTTGCCACACATTGGTATGGAAGCCACGATTTTTTTAGGAGATTTCCCACCAATGTGTGGTGGGAAAGTTCCATGAACCACTGTATAATTTTTCCACTAGCCTGGGCCTTGGTCACGAGATGAGGTCTTCTCTTGTGATAATAGGCCGTGACATAAAATGAGACCCAGTAAGGTTCCATTTGACAATCAGAGCTGTTCAATATATAGGTTTCTGCTCATAGATTTGGTTTGACCGAGTTTTTATCAATGTTCATTCTGCTCGCTCCGTTTTTTTTTGCATGGATGATGAATACTAACGAGATGAACAAAATGAATGGTTCGGATCGTCAAACGAAATTACAGTGGGTCTGATTTGCAAAACATTTACGCATCACATTTACATCAAGAATGTTTTGATTCCTTGGACGCATGCTCCTCGACCCACTTACCTAACGTACGCAAGTGTGCATATCAGTTTCTGCACGAAACAAATTGTTGTCCAAAGGAAACAATTGGATTTGTGTTACCATCACTGAGCTCAGGTGTACGCACTCAAAAGTCACTAGACAAATATTAAACGCTCATGTTATTAACCCATGTTGGACAAAACAAAAGAGGAGTGTTGTGAAACATTATACACAAAGAATATACAGAGCATTTTATGCGTTGGTGTCCCCATGAAGCAATTGTTGCAATCTGCTTTAAGTTATTGTTTATAGTGGAAGGTCTTTTTTAGTATTGTTTTGAATGGATGGCGGAATGTCTACAAACACAACTGTGTTCAGAAGTTGTGTTCAGAATCATTCGATGCATGTGGATACATGTGCACTGAACAATTTGGGTACAATTATGTTTGAAATTATTTTTTTAAGTTGGTGTGCGTAGCATCGCTCTTGTTTGTAGCTACGAAACTATTGTAGTTGCGGTTGTACTCAATAGGTTTTTAGGGGGAGATTTGTGTATATATACAGTGGCGTCTTCAGGAATTCTTATGGGGTGTTAATTAATACTTACACGAGAAAGGCAGTAATGAGTGATTTACACTTTATCCCCTTTTCTCTTATTGGGCTATTTACTTAGTTTATTTTGTTATGGGGTATTGGGTTGTTAAAATTGGATTGATTTGCACTTTGTGGGTTATTTTTTTGGGTGAGTGGTCATTAATTTTTGACTGGGTGTTCATTCATATTTAGAATGGGACTTGGGTGTTCATCTATATTTCGCTTGGGTGTTCAAAAGATGACTAACCTAAATTTTTTTGACATGTATTCTAGGTAATATACGTATTGTCACTTATACGTAGAGCCGCCAGTAATGTATACCTCTGCTAATACAATATTCTATCGCATCCTCTGTTTTAGTTTGGTGAGGGGGATAATGAAAACTTATTGAGTGCTAGGAAAACGTCACGTGGTGCTCTAACTCTATTCACAATCATAACTTATGTGGAGTTCACTAAAAAAATTCTACTTCCTCCAGTTTCTTTTTGTGGTCGACTATTCTTTTTTTTTTTTCTCTTAGCAAGTGTGTATTTTAAAAAGTTAATGGGTTAAAATTTGTGCAATTGTTATTTTGCCCTTTAGAATAGTTAGTGGGTAAAGAGTTAATGAGCAAAAGTAGAGGATAAATTTGGAAAATACAAGTGAAATTTGATGCGAAAGGTCTAAAGATGAGGTAAAAGTTGATGTGAAAAGTGTAATAATGATGTTTTTTTAATAAGTTGAATTTACAAAGCAAAACACTTAAAAATGGACGGAGGAATAGTTTTTTTTTTTTTGCTGATTTTTGCTTTTATTCAAAAAGAAAGTTTGGATCATATTTTTTACTTTTTCGATTCGTCTTGTCATAAGAACAAATAATTTACAAAAATTTGATGTAAAATTGACAAATGCAAAAAAAAATAAATAAAGAAAAAATAAGCAAAATGACTTATTTAGCCAAAACACCTCTTAAGTTCCTCACAAACACGTTTTTTAGGCATGTTTTTAAAATTCTTCAAAATAAAAACAGATAAACAAGAAACATAAACCTTACCCAACTATTCCGTCATATCTTCTTTTCTTTTCTTTTTTTTTCTTCTCTCCCTCTTTCCAGACTCCAATTTCCACTAGCATACCAGACTAGAGGTCCACTTTTTCCAGATATCAGATATTCCATTAATATACTAAGCTAAATAGAGCGCTTGTGAAAATGACAAATGACACATACGAGGATACAACAAACAATAAAAATATCAACAAAAAGCAACAAAAAAAAGAAAAAGAAGGGTTCTATTGACAGTTCATTGGACTGACAATAAGGCAGAAAAAAGATAAAAAATAAAAAATACACATTCCAATATTTTTTTTTTACTTTTATATACATTTTTAAACATTCATATATATTTTTCCAAAAAAGAAAAGGACAATAATAGCACACTCTTATTCATTTCAGGGAAGAAAATGAATACGTATCAAGTTGGCGTTTAATGGAGTATCTGTATGTGGACCCCATTTATTTATTAAACAGTTGGGCAGCCGTATTCTCAGATTCCTTCACCCACTCGTCCGCAGGTCCACCAAAATTTCTGTTCCTCGTTGACGTTATCTATCGAACAACTCTACGCGCACACTAAATGCACACCAGCACATCCCGATCGTCCATTTCAAGAATCGATGGTCCGGATTTGAAATGAATTCTTACCGGTAAAAATTCATTTCAAATTTGAAACGTCGAAAAAAGCTTTTGGACGGTCGGGATGTGCTGGTGTGCATGTGGTGTACGCGTCCTGGTACGCGAACCATTTTTGTTATCTATATAACTATTCAATCAATAATTAAGATATTTTAAGGGTGCTGATTTTGGGGCTACCTTTTTTTATGCAGGCACTCTCATATTTAATGAAATTACAAAACTACCCTTTTTAAGATATAAAAATTGTTGGAGGCACTCCACCCCCAAATTATTTCTTCATTTACTAAGACACTCCAAACGAAATAATGAACCAAAACCAAACATAAACATTAGGTTCTAAACATTAACATTAACATAAACATTAAGTTCCAAACATTAAACATCCACAACATAAACATTAGGTTCCAAACATTAAACATGCATCTATGTCAAATTGCTTCACGCCACTTTGCACACACCCAAAAAAAAAAAAAAAAAACATTGCTAGAATTCTCCAAAATAAACAGCACACAATTGAAAATGTTGATGAAGCAAAATCTTCATAACGGCTGCGACACAAGATATTTACATTTTCGTACTCATTATCTATCATTTTTCCCTCAAAATTTCATAACAACCGCAAATCTAAATTTTAAAACTCATAGTGAGACAAACAAATCACATCACCAAAGTTAAAGAACTCTTGAGAGGAAAAGTAACAGAACTCTCAAGAGACTTTGCATGGACAAAAGGATGGTTCTATAATCATAGGCCGAAAACTACTTGTCCAGGTTGTCCTGGTGCAGAACATGGAGACAATAACATAAAGACTCTACAAAGGAAACATTACATATGGAAGTAGGCAATTTAGTGATGTGCAGTAAAAAGAGTTGAGCAACTATCTGCTGTTTTCTGATAAAAAAAACTATTTGCTTTTTTGGAGTGCCTGAAGTAATGGAGAAGGGTAAAAGTTTTGGAGTGCTTGAAGTAAATCATGAAACTTGCAAAAGGGTAATTTTGGAAAACTACTGTAACTTGGAGCCGCTGCATCAAAATTAGGAGTGCGAATATCAATTTCCTATTTTAACCTTGTATCAGAAAATTTTATATTTAATTTAAAATTAATTGACAATGAGTGGATATGTCATAAATGTTATTAACTGGTCTCTCATTTTTTACCCAAATAATGTGGGACAACCACTCTAACACCTCTCTCACGTGCAACCACATTTAGGTCCGTCACTTGTGGCTACTTTTTAGATCTCTATAATCGTTCAGACTTTTCTATGTCAGTTATCGTGCGATGTGAGCTTGATTTTAGTTTTTGTTATAGAATTTTGGATAAAATAGGCTTGCTCTAATACCATTTATCAACTTTATATCCAATCAAAAATCGATTAGCAATGATTGAAGAGGTTTTAAATGTTATTAAGTGATCTTTCATTTTATACCCCAAGCAGTGTGGGACAACTACTCTAATATATATTAACCCAAATTTCACTTTGGCCTTATAGTTTGGATTTGTTGTGGATTGTTCCCTATCATTTCAAAAATTAGCAAAAAATAACTTTTATTCAATTGGAGGACGAATGTGTGCAATTACATCCTGTAATATTTGACATTTGTCGTGTAAAAAATGCAATACGCAATACCCTCTCTTCTGTAGATTTATAAACATGGTATATTAACTTAATCAATTTTTATTCCAGTTAAGTTATTTAATAGTAAAAAAAATGTGTTTTGTCAACCTTCTCTCTATCTTCTTTCATCTACACTCTATTTTAAGTACATGTGTACACCTTTGTAAATAGTATCTATGAATTCCGCACTTGTATATTGTATGTATCTATACATTATGATAGTTTGGCTAATTCGTTATAAGCTCGAAATTGGTTTTAAAGACAATATATGAGAGGTTTTGATGAAGGATTCCAAAGCATAGTTGATTTAGTAAAAAGATAGAGATGGGGGAGTAAGTGGACTCAGTGAAAGGGAACAGAAGTAGGCGAAACTCATACTTGTTGCTCAAATCTCATCTAGTATTGGGTTATAAGTGGACTGATGATTTTTGGCAACGTCGTTAATGGGTCAATGCCACTGATGAAGAGGCGAAAAAGGAGTAATGGATTTTTCCTATGTATGGCATTGTGATTTTTATGCCTTTTATTCTTTGATACTAAGAAGGTTAGTCGTGATGGTATGAGTTGAGCATTTTTTTCTTTGATAATCACACAATTTGCTAGAAAGCCTCGAAATTATGCTCCCTCGGTCCCAAAACGAAAGTTTATCAGGAAAATACTATAGTTTTATAGCTAAAAAATAAAATAATTCCTTGCTCAATTTTTTGAATTTCTTTACACCATTTAAAATAATAATTGAGATCTTTACGTAGGGGAAGATAAATTTGAAAATTATGCTCCCTCGGTTTGGTTTGGTTTGGTTTGGTTTATTAGAAAATTGCACATATTTTTGTAGTAAACTATAATTCGAGTTATGTGGTAATTTTGAAATAGTTGCGGGCTATTCGCACCAAGTCCAAATTGTAAGGGCGTCAAAAATGAAATTTGCCCCTTTAGTCTTCACAAACGGCTAGAAAATCTTACCAAACTCGCCCTAGTCTTTCGTCCCCATTTGGTGAGACCTGAGCCAGACTGGAACTACCGGCTCCAACAGGTTATAATCGCGCCATCAAATACCTGGCGGTCTAGCCTTATTTTATTACTCCTTGTACAACTTTTTTTCGAAAAGATTTTATTTTTTTTATCGGCAAAAAGAAAATTTATCTATAGTAGGAGTAACTTCTTTTTTTGTTGAATTTGGTAGTACAAATTATTTGTTCTGAAAAAAAGTGAGAAAGGTCAAATTGAACTTTGAAAAATATTCAGAGAAGACAAATAAATTATAAAATTCGATCAGTTTTAAATTATTCATTTATTTATTCTTCGCATATCATTTGAATTTTTTTACTCCCTTTGTCTGTTTTTTTTGGGGTCAACCTTTTAATTTCTCATCATCCCAAATTATTTATCTGTTTTAAAAGACATAGAAAAAGATCTATAAACAAGTACCATTTTGCCTTCCTTTCTTGAATTGAAGTGACAAGTACCATTCGAACATTTGTAGAAATTTCTAATTTTCAAAGTGTAATGATTGTGTATTCTTAATAAGTTCGATTCTGAAAAAATAGATAAATAGACAGAGGGAGTATCATAAATTTTTCTTTGAAAAGGACAAATGTCCAGTGAGCTGACAATAATCAAATAAGAAGGCAAAAAAGCACACACTAAAGAATACTTTTTTATACTACTTTTAATATATCTTCACACACTTTCAGTTATATTATTACACATTTCAATATATTTTTTAAACTTTAATGACAGCCCACGGAGCACATTTTAAAGTTTTTCTTCACATATTTAAATACATTTTTTAATTTTTAACGACAGAAAAAAATTATTCACCCTCACCAAAAAAAGGGTGAACAAAACCCTCACCCTGATTGGTTGAAATGGTGTAGAGTCCACCAAAAATGGTGTGGATCCCACCACAACGTGATATTATGCTAACCAAAAAGTATATTGATTCCTTAATTTCCTTAGATCCCACACAATTTCAACTAATTAGGGTGAGGATTTTGTTCACTCTCCTTTTGTGTCTTTGTGAAGGTAAACAAATCTTTTTTCCTTAACAACAGCTCAATAAAGCTGATTTTAGAATTTTCCAAACAAGAATTATGAAAATCAAGTTAAGACCAAATGGACATTATCACTCTACCGGTAATACCCGGTCATCACCCACTCCATCCCTCCCCTGTTTCCGTTACATCCCTTCCTGTACCAATTTATATCCAACGCCACGCCACTCATCGCCACAGAGAGAGAGAGAGAGAGAGAGAATTAGGGTTCACAAACTGATCTCCTACTCCTCCGTGACCAATTCTCCTCTCATATAGATTTACATACACAATAATCGTATACATAGATACATACACATCGTCGATATATCAAAAATGGCTATCGGAAGCCGTGAATTCACCCACATAGAAGAAGAATCAACCGAAGACCCGGCCGAAATGCTCTACCCCAGGCACCGGTGCTGCTTCTGCATCCCCTACCGATCGTCAGCCGTCGGATTGAACTGGTGGCGGCGGATGCGGACGACGGAGACTAATCCCGACGGGTGGTGGGCCCGTGGAGTCGGCGTGCTGATGAAGATCCGCGAGTGGTCGGAGATCGCAGCCGGTCCGAAGTGGAAGACCTTCATACGGCGGTTCAACCGGAGCAAGAGCGGTAAGCACGTGAATTTCCAATATGATGCCTTAAGTTACTCGCTCAACTTCGACGACGGGGCGGGGCAGAGTTGTAATAATCTCGCGGATGAGGAGTACGGGTCCCGTAACTTCTCGTCGCGGTACGCGGCGGTTCCTGTGTCAGCGAAGTCGTCGATGGATCTCGGAAAGGAGGTGGTGGCATTCGCGTGATTCCCGCTCGCTTATGGTGTAGCAAAAATCCAAAGATACTGCTCGATTCAAACTCGTTTGAGAGGAGGGAGGAGCGTGGCAGACGCGGCGGTGGGGCTAACGTGCGCTGGTTGTGCGCGGGTTAAGGGGAATGTGGGGCTGGGGATGAGGTGGATTTTGACTTGTACTAGTGGGTCATTATGATTTTTCCTTTCTTTTTTGTCTTTTATGATTGGTGTTTTTATTTTTTTATATTTTTATACTAATATTTGTGTTGTGTATAAATAATGGGAAATGATATGGTGAAATACAAGAATGCGTGTAGGGTTTCTTCTTTTTGGTCTGCACAATTAAATTTTACTAGTATTTTTTTTTTTTCTCGTTTGAGTTTAGATATGTTTCGTGTGTATTGTGTAAAAGTGTTTTCATGTGATGGCAAAAAATTTGGGTGCTCGGCGGGCACCACGTGTCCGTGCCCGAGCAATCGAGCACTCAATTCAACCGTCCAAAATATTTTTGGACAGCTCAGATTTATTCCTTCTATCTCCTCTTTTTCTCTTTCAAATCCAGACTGTCCAAAAGCGTTTTGAACGCCGAGATGGAAGCTCGGACACGAACACGTGGTGCCTGCCCAGCACCCAAAAATTGCTCCATCTATATAACAAAACAAGGATTCTTTTGAATAAAATATTAATCTCCTAGCGAATCTTCACCCTTCATTCTACACAATCCAATGGTCCAAAAATATCCCTCTCACAAACTAATTTTGAGTGGCACTCCCGTAAATACCTCTCATGTTTAAGGGCGGAAGTCCAATTGAAGGGCTGTCATTGATAAAAATAAAAATAAAAAACAAGAAAGAAGAAAAGCCAAAAACAAAATTCGGTTCAAAATTTGAATCCAAAATCAGGGCCTTAGAACATCTCCAATACTACTACGCACTTTAACTAGCCAAAAGTACAAAACAAAGTACACTTCTACTTTGCCTAGGCACTTTTTCACCTATAGTTCCAATACCACTCTCGACTTTTGTTCTTCACTCTCTACTTTTAGGGCTTTTTAGGGCAAAAGTGGACGGAAATGAATGAAAGTAAAGGAGAAAAATGAGGGAAAAGTAGTGTAGAGAGGCAAATGTCTTGCTACTAGTAGTAAGCCAAAAGGAACAAAGCTAGAGTAGATAGCCAAGTAGCAAGTCTATTGGAACATGATTTTTTGGCTTGGCTAGGCGTAGTAGCTAACAAGGTGCAAGTAGCAAGCCTCTTGGAGATGCTCTTATCTCTCCCTTCTTTGCCCAAATGAACAGACCAACACAGGTCTACCAATACTACGGTGAAAAATTAGCCGCAGTGCATCCACCGACCTAGCTTCATCTCTCTCTCTCTCTCTCTCTCTCTCTCTCTCTCTCTCTCTCTCTCTCTCTCCGAAACACATCAACGTCAAGCACGGGGATCATGTAGATGTGGAAGATTCCGATCGGTAAGTTGAAGACACATCAAAAAGATTTTTTGGTTTTTTTTTGGTATTTCCGTGCATTTACTTCGGATATTTCTTTGCACAACCAGATTTCTTGGCTTTTATTTTGGTATTTTCGTGCATTCCAAGTGTGATTTTGGTATTTCTGTGCATTGCAGATTTTTGGGTATTTCCGTGCATTCCAAGTGTGATTTTGGTATTTCCGTGCATTGCAGATTTTTGGGTATTTCCGTGCACCCATTCATTTTGAAGGTTCGTCTCTCTCTCTCTCTCTCTCTCTCTCTCTCTCTCTCTCTCTCTCTCTCTCTCTCTCTCTCTCTCTCACTCTCACATTTGGTTTCACTGCTCTATTTCGAGTTGTCAATGGTTACGGGAAAAAGAGTTAGCCTCTTTTTTTTTCCAATTATTGGATAAAAAAAGGGTTCAATTTCCAAAAGTCCCTGTTTTGCAAGCGGTTCTCTCATGAGCGGTTCTTCTTTCAGTGCTCTTAATAGTCGAATTTTTTGAATGGAGACTCAGTTCTGGATTCGAATTTGCTGATGCCACATGGTGGGTTTTTTATGTGTAGTTTGTGAGTTCAGAAAGCTCTATTTATTGTGCATTTTTATTTGTAGTTCTTGATTTCCTTTGAAGTGTGATACGTGAAGATGTGGTTGTTTGATTAGGTATGGGCGTATTGTAGAATTTGGTCGGCTTGGTATTTTCAACAGGCTCCACTCAACTCATATATGTGTACTGCTTTAGCTTTTTGTCTTCTCCAATTATCACACATATGTAGTATAATGAAAGAGATTTTCCAATTTCAAAAGTTTTAACTTACCTTATCTTTTCTTCCCTTTTTCAAAGTTAATTTTGAAGGTTTGTTGGCTTGAACTGTTGTCACAGGGCCTTGCGCTACCTCTTAAGCTACATACTTGATCGAGTAGGTAAGAGAGTTTCTGCTTACTTTTTAAAATGTTATTTACAGGACAAAGAAATGGATGCGGCAAAGTCTAAGGGGAAAGAGAAAGTAATCGCTACGAATAAGAGAAAACATAATGCATATCCGGTGGTATGATTCTTTAAATTTTCTTTCGTCTTCAACGTATTTTAACCTAATGAGTGGTGTGGTCATTCCATTTTTTTACATAAAGTTCCATGTACTCTTTTAATTTATTTATCTACCATAGATAGTCTGATACTTCTTTATAGGTTGGATATCTTCGAGAGAAAAACGTCGGTGTTGTGATATGAGAGGAACGAGCCAATGTGATCTGCTTAGATAGGGTAAGCACATTCTAACTTCCTTTCCTGAAATGAAAAGTTGTTCTCACATTTTTTACGTTTTTTTTTTTTTAAAGGACACCGAAATGGCGGAAGCAAATTCGAAGGGTAAAGAGATAGCAATCTCCACTAGTAAGGGAAAGGAGAATGCATTTCCAGTGGTACCAATCTTTAGCCATTCCTTTCTCTTTTATATTTGTCATTTTTAACCACAATGGAATGGATCATTAGAAAGTCTCCTTTGAGCATGTTGAAAGAAATCGAGTAAGGATGTTTCACTTTACAAAAGTAATCTTCACCCAACCAACTTCTAGGTGAGTGGTACCTGATCTATCAAAAAAAAATGCAAATTAATAGAGTGGGAAATGGACAAGAAGAGACAATGGTTGCACCATCTATTTCTTTTCATGTAAAGTGAATGAAAAGGTCTATATTGAATTTTTGGTTATTCATGTTACATCGTCGTCAGTTGGAATGATAGGTAAAACTTTGTGCATGTTGTGTTTCGTTATCTGCATCTTTGATCTAATTTCATTGTATTTTATATTTAGCAGGAAGCTGTGTCGTTCAAAAATCACTTGAGGTAAAGCTATTTTTCATAGTTTTCTCAATTTTTTTGTTGAATACTCTGGCAAATAGGTGTATGCATGTACATGTGTTTGGTTGATGACAGAACATGGGAAAAAAAATTTAGAAGATGTTTAGTATTGTTTAAATCCGTTCCTTAAAGCACACATTTCTTGGTTCTTTGTCTTTTCCCCTTTCGATTGAAGGAAAAATTAGAGAGATACTTAAATCAGGTCGCTCCCTGGCTATGATCCGTTTCTGAAATTACTTTCTTTTCCGTAGGTATGCTAATCTGCTTGTGTGGGTGCCTAATTAAAAGTTCTTTTCAATGATATTTAAGTTTTTCTTTTGATAATTTGATTGGATCTTTAATTAGTATGTGTTTCGTTGATTTTAGGTACAAATCTTCCCTGCTTGAAATTAAATTTAAAAATTTGAGGAGCCTAAACTACTATACTCCAAAACTGGTGTTAGGTTATGATTATGTCGTCTTCGTTGTGTTGTTGGTGCTCATGACTGTTAATAGCTTCAATATGATGGATGGATAGATTGAATGCAAATGGACTACTGTAACTTTTGGTCTTTTTTTTAATACAGGTG
This sequence comes from Vaccinium vitis-idaea, assembly GCA_963854785.1. Classification (NCBI taxonomy): domain Eukaryota; kingdom Viridiplantae; phylum Streptophyta; class Magnoliopsida; order Ericales; family Ericaceae; genus Vaccinium; species Vaccinium vitis-idaea. The sequence continues at coordinate 7,143,159 of OY978221.1, forward strand.
AATTAACTTAGGGACAGTACCACTGAAATGGCTTCATATTTCATTGTATCTTCTTTACTTTTCTTTTCCTTTTTAAAATTGAACTCGGATTGCAAATTCTGCAAGTTTTGGTTTCTTCATAGGCAGTGTCGAAAGTATTGAAACTCATATGCATTAGTTGTTTTGCTAAATTTGTTTCAATAGGTTTCCATGAATCACCGGCACTCCAAATAGGCTGTCGTACTTGTGTCGCCACATGGGGAAATGCAGGGGACACGCCTAAGCATTTGTTGATTTTCGGAGGGGGACTTGGCATGAACATGAGGGGGGCACGGCAGGGACGCAGACATGTAATGTAAACCCTTTTTCATTTTACTATTCGAGTGCCTCTATATCTAAATTCAAGATCCTTTCTTTTAGGCTAATAGTGTTACTCAACACTTTTTGTGTTTGTTATGAAGCATTGTTAGTTTCAACACTTTTTGTGTTTGTTATGGAGCATTGTTATGGAGCATTGATCAAACATTAAAAATCGACTTGAACAAACTATATTTGTCCCAAGAGCATCCAACGATTAGAGGATGACCATCTATTGCTCTAAAATATCATACACAACCATCTATTGCTCTAAAATATCATACACATATTTAAGTTTTTATCAATCAACTGATGAGTATGATTTTGGGCATTGATAATTTACACATTGACAAAATGAGCAGTTCAGATCGTTAATTAGGATCATGGTAAATTTCATTTTTCGTTGCATGAGATGATCCTTCTCATCTTCTTTTTCTTTTTTTCTTTTTTTCCTGAAGATCCTTTCCTCATCTCATGAACCAAATTGTGCCTCTATATGTACTCTACCCTCGAAGAATTATTACTAGCTTTTGGAGCAATACTTTAGGGCTCACACCATGCATTAGTATGATACCCAAGTGTACGTCGGAGTATTACTCTAAGAGTACGGTGAATAATTTTCCCTCCTATCTCTCTCGTTTTTTTTTTTTGAAGGGCAAAAGTTTTATTAATCTTTAAAGGAAATGCAAAGACTAAAAGGACAAGGAAAGAAGACAACGCATGCCCATCCGAGACCTAAAACGAAGATTGGACTTTTCAATCCAGCCCACTAGAGAAGCCACTTGGTAATCGGGTGTCGTTCATTTTTTAAACTTTATGTATAGATCATCAATCTTATAACTTCGTATTACTATTTGGAGAACGCAACGTTCAATTTTAATTAAGATTGAAAATTGACATTTGACATAACAACAAACCTATGAAATAAATAACGAAGATTTTTTTTTTTTTTTTGCATGAATGATGCGTAAATAAATACATATAAAATGAAGGAATCGTTTTTATGCATTTTGATGGGCCAATAAGCTGGGCTGGACAATGTATTCCTTTTCCAAAGAAGACGAGAGAATTCGATGGGGGCTTTGATTCAGAAAAATTCTCGCAAAAGTTGAAGAAATTCATCAGACTCATGGAAAAGGCAGAATATCTCTCTACAAATGCGTCTCTCAATTTGAAAACATTTTTTTACACCAGATTTTTCCATTTTTTACAAGGAGAAAAGTAAATACTCTCTCTGTTCCTAAATAACAAATAATGGTCTATTACAAAAAGACGTGCAATTTTTGGATCAAGAAATAAAAAATGATTCGAACATAATTTTTTTAATTTATTGACACCAAATTAAAGAACTAATTGAGCAATTTAATTTGTTGTCAATAAAGTTGAAAAAATATGTTTGGAAGCATTTTATTTCTTGATCTGAAAATTGCACGTCTTTTAGTAGTAGACTACTATTATTTAGGAACTAAGGGAGAGTCTGGAACTGTTTATTCCCATTGTAGGGTTGCTTGTTATTTTATGTACAAATATGCTCATCAACTATTTATTACCTCGCAAGTGGTGGCTAGCTCATGTGGTAGAGCTCTTAGATGTCTCATCTGCATCTCGAGATCGAGTCTCATTCCCCCCCCCCTCCCCCCATGTAATAGTCTAATAGATTAGGAATGACGCATGACCCAAAAAATAATAATAATTACCTCCGGAAAATAAAAACTATTGAGTATTGATTACCAAATAAATAACTTTATAGTACTTCCATTTCTATCATAGGATTCATTAATATTGTTCTCATAAATATCTTATGCAATTAGCAATGCCAAATTTCCTTCTTGCAAATAATTTTTTTACCACATTTCACATTTTCAATCCTGATATGATTTCCCACCTTTGTTTTCCATACTGGCAATCATTCAGTAGCTACCAAACGCACAAGTAGAAACCATCAATATCAAAACAAATTTTTTTTTTTGTAATTCGTCATTCCTAGTCTATTACATAGGGGAGGTGAGAATGAGACTCGATCCCGAAATGCAGTGTGGGACATCCAAGACCTCTACCACATGAGCTAGCCACCACTTGCATATCAAAACAATTAAACAAACAGTTTTTTCATATGAAGAAAATGCAGAATAGTCACAGGGGTGGACGCAGGATTTTCTATCTGTGGGGTCAAGAATCTACAAAAGGTTATACATATATCATGTCTTGGGGCAAAATCTAGTGAATTGAATGCAGGGTCTTGGGACAAAATTACCAAAATATTCAAAATATATGTACATGTTTGTAGTTTTTTTTTTTTTTTTGGTCATTCGATATACATCAGTAGAGTTAGCTGTCAGCTATTAGTAAACCATAAAAGTTGATCTCCTCTCCATAGGAGTCGAACCCAGAACCTCACCCCTATAGAAGGGGCTACACGACCAACTGGACTAAGTGCCCTTGTCTGCCTCTGAGAATAAATAACTACATAATGAAAATCATTCACCATCATACAATTTTTTATCTTCCACATATTACTCTTGAAATAGAATTCTGCAGATTTTTACGTTCTATATTAGTGGCGGATCCAAAAATTCACTAAAGAGATAGCACTCGGTAATGTTTATCCTCCGTCCCACTTTTACAAATTTTAAAGATATCGGGTTTGTTTAAAAAAACTAGAAAGAACTAATTTTAACTTGCAATCGGCACCTTATTTGAAGGTGGTACGTCTCGATCAAGTAAAATTGCAAAAAATATTTTTAAAGTGAGATCAGTGAAGAACATTGATTTTTTTTTAATCATTGATTACCGGGACTTGCATTCATGCTTTTGAAGGTGAGGATGGCAACTATGAGTCCGGGCTGATGCAGTACAATTTAAGGATATTATTGTCATTTCTAGTGTCTTTAGTAGGGTCTTGAGTCTATAAATAGGGGTGTGAGTCTTTCATTTGATAGCTTTTATCATTTTAAGAATATAATTATCAAGAGTTTTAACTCTTTATATCCCATTTGGGAGTTTCTCTCTGTAAAATATTTATGGTATATTCCTGTTTGCATTATTTGGTATCAGAGCACTGAGCTCAGATCTTGACCATCTATCTCGCCTGAAAATCTCGCTGGAATCTTACCTCGCCGAAAAATCTCACTGGAACCCTAAAACGGCGTCGGGAAACCCTGTCGGAGCCCCCAAATCACTTGTTTTCTCCAGATCTACTCAACCCAAGACCCTAAACCTCAATTTCGACCCTCAAACCCCCCCAGATTGACCATTTTCGGAGCTGACTTTGTTGTTTTGATCGACCAAAATCCCATTTCGAACCATTTCGAGCATGACCCAGTAGATTTTGAGCCCTATCCTGCTGTTTTGAAGGCAATACAGGCCAGATCTGCCAATCTTTTGTGAGTTCGAGCTAAACCCAGCCTATTTCGAAATCATACCAGACATTTCAGAGCTCCAAACAGTGACCACGACCTGCGAAGTACTGCTACAGGGTTCGAATCACTAAAATAAGGCTCGAACAGCCTTCGTTTGAGATCGAATCAATCGATTAGTTCCTTTTCAGTACTCGAATCATGCTCACAGCTGTTGAAACACTGTTTACCAACCTTGAATCACTGTTTCGGCCATTGATATGCAAGTTTCAAGCTTCGAACTGGTGATTAAGGTCCATTTTGGTGCTCGAAATTGTGTTTCAGACCTTTGAGATCCTACACTAGCACTCGAATCAAGTTCAGAGCTCTCGAATCAGCAATCTAACGTTCGAATCTTGCTATTTGTACTTGACCCAGTCTTGAATAAGTGTATTCAAGCAAAACCCAATTGGAGACTCGGAGTATTTTTTCCATCCCCCTCTCCATAACCAGAAGGGATGTGAACAATCCATTATACCATCTTGTCCGAAGTTTTCCTCAGGATAAGTTAGAGCCCGTATGCGCGATCTATCGATAAAGCCAATGATTAGAGACAACAAGCATTGTCGCCTCCCATTAGGGAGTGAGTATAACAGGTAAACCCATGCCGAAACTACTTGAACAATAAATAACGATACGATCTAAATAAAAATAATTCACTTGTGATACTTTTAATCAGCACTAGACCGTCCATAAGCACTTCACTTGTGATACAACAATAAAAAAACGGCATTTAAATACAAAATTAAATGAGTTTTTTTCGTTTATATCCCTTAAACTATATACTATTTTTCTACTTCGTCCTCAAACTATTAAAATTGTCTACACAAGCAATTGAAGCCGTTCTTTACTTTTAAAATATGTTTTCCATTGGCCTTTCAAAAACTCATCTCCATCTAATTACTCTGAGTGCTCCATCCAATCTTCTAATTTTTGATAACTCTGAACACTTAATCAAAAATTGAAATGTAAGACCATTTAAAATTATTCAATTTTTTTTTTATTTTTCTGAAATCACTCGAAAACATATTTTAAAATTAATGAATCGATTGGATTGTTCATATTTGGACCCAAAGTGGGTCCCATGTTGCAATTTGTGCCCACCACATGACCATTTTCCGTTTTTCTAATACTGAAGTTAGAAATTGGAATTAATAAATTGCAATGTCATAGTTGAAGGACAAAATAGAAGATTTTGATAGTTCGAAGACGAAGTACAAAAATTGTGTATAGTTGTATAGTTTGAGCGATGTAAACGAAAAAAAAACTCAAATTAAATAGAATGCCATAAACAAATACTCCTACTATACTATCCACAGAAAAATCCGAACTATTTGATCATGGGTTTATGGTCTCTCTTCTTCTTCTTCTTCTTCTTCTTCTTCTTCTTCTTCTTCTTCTTCTTCTTCTTCTTCCTCTTCTTCTTCTTCTTCTTCCTCTTCTTCTTCCTCTTCTTCTTCTTCTTCTTCTTCTTCTTCTTCTTCCTCTTCTTCTTCTTCTTCCTCTTTAATAGACCTTATCATTGCAGCAACTTGATCAATACTTGGCCTAACATCTGGAAATGGACATAAGCACTTCAAAGCCACATGCAGCAAATTCACCATTCTCTCCTCACTAGCACATTCAAAAACCAAAGCCCTGTCAAAAACCTCAACTGTCTGCTCTTCACTAACCACTGACTGCACCCAACTAGCCAAATCAAACCCATCATTCTGAACTTCATCCCCCGCTAGCAGTTCGAGAAGAATCACTCCGAAGCCATACACGTCGGACTTGAACCTGTCAGTTTGGGAAATGATTGTTTGGTTTATGTGATTTTCGACCGCCCGTAGACCGTACTCACTGATGCAGGGCTCCATGTCTTTGTTGAGCAATATGTTGGAGGACTTTAGGTTCCCGTGAGCAATTCCATCGTTGTGAAGCGATTCGTGGGCGAAAGCCAGTGCTTCTGCGACTTTAACCGCGGCTCTTAGCCTGCTTCCCCAGTTGAATCTTTGGTCGTTTTGAGATCCTGGAATTGAGAAACATTCTGGAAACAATTAGTGTCAAGGAGCATGCCGTCCTCCCGTGTCACATTTTCATTTTGGGTAATTTTTTTGTAAAAAGATTTATTGATTCATCGCACTGTTACATAAAGAAAATATTACACACCTTGAAGCGTTCAGAATGCTATGTGGAGAGCACCGTATTCATTTTGAATGGAGCCCGCACTCTATCAAGAGTTCAAGAGGATTATTGTGTTTCTACATTACCTTTCAGATACTTTAACAGAAGAGTTTCTAAATCTAGAAATAGTAGGCCGGGTGGCAGGTCGACCATTCGGGCCGAACAATTAGGTCTAACCTGGCGCAAGCCCAATCGACCAGATGACTGAAGCCCATTGGTGACCAAACGGGTCACCCGGCCTGGGGTTGACGGGCCAGCTGAGGCATTGGGTCGGGTCATGCGCAAAATGTTTCGCGAAAGTTGTGACATGTCAATGACTACCTGTTCGGCTTAGCCACGTGGCACCAATTATGGTATGGCCACATGGCTCGGTCACATGTCGTTTGACGGCATGTCATTTTGGCAGAGATAAGAAAGTGCGTGTATGGGAAGATTTTGTCCAGCCGTGTGGTACTCATCTGGTACTGTCACGTGGTGAAGTAGCTCTTGGTGACGCCACCTCGGCACGAGACCGGCACGGGTTGCCTTAAGGCAAGGCACTCCTATAAATACTAAATCCTAGAGTGGTACATCATTTCTTCCACCTCAAGCTCTACTGGACCGTATTCTCATTCAGGGGCTGACTTAGCCATTGGAGAGTGCCTCCAGTCGTCAACGGCCGGCTAGGCTATTGGGCGGAGGCCAGGTGGGCCAAGTCTCGGTTGACCCGTTGGCGCTTGGGGGCGATAGGGAATAAGGAAATAAAGTTGCGCCTTCACTAATACCTACAGGTTTTTGTGATATGGTAAGCGCTTGATCCTAACAAGTGATATCAGAGCCAAGGTCAAGGGTTCAAGTCTCATGGGTAGCATGCTGCTTGCAGGCAAGTGCTGGAGGGGGGATTGTTGGGTGGAGGCCAAGTGAGCCAAGTCCAACATCCTGCCGGGGCAGAGGCCAAGTGGGCCAAGTCTCAGTTGACCTGTAGGCACGATAGGGAATAATGAGATAAAGTTGTGCCTTTACTAACACCTACGGGTTTTGGTGAGATGGTAAGCCCTTGATCCTAACATAGGCACTAACATGGTTCCCTTTTTTTGTAGAGCGAGGTCGAGGGGACGACCCTGAATAGATCCGACTTGAGAGGTTCATACCAGGAGAGTTCCAGATTGAACACCACCCCACACCCCACGCAATCAAACTTTAAGTTAATCCAAATACTTATTTTGGGCATTTTACAAGTAACTAGAAGTGTCTTAAAAGTTGAAACTATTTCTGTAAAAAAAGGGATTGAAAGAACAAAATCATTACCATGAAGAAGACCGAAGAGGCTGCCATTCTGCTGGAACTCATAAACCACCAACCTCTCTTGCTCAGTACAATAATAGGCCAAGGGAGGCAACACATTAGGATGCTTAACTTGGCCTACCCTCTCCATCCTCTTATTGAAATCCTCCTCTGAAATCCCCCAATCCTTAACCCTTTTCAGAGCCACGTTCACCCCACCCTCAAGTGTAACCTTGAAGAGGCTCCCATGCTTCCCTCCCCTCACCAACTCCTTCGGCGCCCGAAGCAAGTCCTTAAACTTCAGCCCATTCACCACTGGACTCGAAAGTACCACTAGAGAAGATGCACCCGTTCCACTCTCGATCGATGTTTTCGAGTAGCCATTTTCTACAGCCTTGAACTTGCTCGAATTTCTATTCTTGTTATTTGCTTCATCTTCCTCTACTCCCTTCTTTACAACCTCTTCCTTCTTCCTGATCGCGGGCTTATGCTTTTTCATTAATTTGAATGCAAGGAGGACCACAGACACGAGACTGAGAACCCCTTAGGATGAGTAGACGAGAAACTGGTTTTTCCAGGATATTTTCTATCCCATTTCACCAGATAATTCAGGAGAGGATCACCCGAAAAGCTACTTGGATCGAACCGGTCGCTGAAATCGGGAATCACTTTTCTAATATTGTTGTTGGAGACACTGAATCGTACAAAGTCGGAAAAGTCAAGTTCTGGTATTTCACCATTGAACTGACTGTTTTGAACAAGGGGAACCTGATCAATCGGTCATGAACGAGCAGAGTTTTTGAAGCACTTCCTATATTAGTAAATTTATTTGAAAAAGTCCATCAAATAAAACATTTTAAAAAGAAGCCGGCCTGCGGCCAGCGAAAATGGAATCTCGGAGTTCGATTCTAATTTGATTCAGTGTAATCTGACCACTAATTTGACTTTCTGGGTAATATTCTAGGTACTTAGTATTTTCCTGGTTTTTTTATAAATAATAAAAAAACAACTCATATTTTGTATTAGTTTTTGTACTTGTTAGCACGGGCAAATGGGACTTCTTATGGCAAAATATGCATGGGGTCATGGGTCTCCGCGGTCTACACGTTTCGAGAGCCTCCAAGAATCTCTTCAAATGGCGATTTCATTGGACCTCGACATAATTTGAACCAGTTGGTGGGTGATTCCTCAACTTCTTCACTAGCTAGAGTTGAAAATAGAAAGAAGCTTCCGGAGAAAACCAAGATGTTAAAGGCCTTAAGAGTTTAGTTCTCGAGGCTTGCATCACCTTCTTTTGTTATGGTACTTTTTTGTGTTAGTTTTTCAAAGTGTGTTTTGAGCTTTGTTGGATATCTGCTATGTTGCAATTAGGTTTTAGATTTTCTCATTTCTTTCTTTTTTTTCCTTTTCCTCCTGGGGTATGCCTCTTGTAGAGCTGATATCTAGTTAACCTTTTTTCTATTTCAAAGCTAAGTTACCCAAAAATATGAATATATGTGCTGCAAACATGGTCACAGGATTCATTCAACTGTCTGTAGTATGTAAACATAATAGATTTACATACAGATGGTTGCTAAACATTTGAACAGGTCCACACACATTTAAGTACAACTACGACTTTTGATGTCTTACATCATCGGTGGCAAATAGAATTCAACGGATTTCAAGGGACAAATAGAATTCGACTCATTTCTACGTTCTATGTCAGTGGCGAATCAAGAAATTCACTATAGAGAGGGCATCATGGATCATAGTGTTGAAAAGATTCTCACAATCAAGCGCAAGTAATTAATGGTTTTTTTTTTTGTAATGTCATCTTCAGTCCAACTTTCAAAAAATTTAGAGGTCGATTTATTTAAAGAACTGAAAGGCACTACTTTTAATCTACTAAAAAATATTGAATGAAAAATCCAAACTATGGGATTAGGAATAAAAAGTTCTACACTTCAAGAACCCACTGCAGTCAATAGATTATGTTCCAAAAAGATTCAATAGATTATGCAGAAGGCCATAGGTCTATTGAGTAAAAAAGCAAAAAGTTACAATTTTTTAAAGTTCGAAATCATTGAAGAACATTGATTTAAGGGGTTTGCATTCATATTTTGAAGGTTACAAGAGTGATTAATTTGATAATTTCCTCATACAAGTTGGTACACTCACCGGAACACCACATGCACCTATTGTGGTTAAATTCGTTACTCTCCCATCCAAAGATGAAGTCCTCGGTTCGAGTCTTTAAGAGGAGGTCATCGACTCCCATTATAACAATTAACAACTAACCCTTAACATTCTATCGTCTGGCCAAAAAAAAAAAAAAATTCGGCGAACTCACTGAAAATAAACCCAAACTCATATTGGGACACAAAAAAATGAACTATTTGATCACCCTATCAAAGCTTGCGGATCTCCCATCTTCTTCTTCCTCCTCTTTTATAGACCTTATCATTGTAGCTACTTCATCAATACTTGGCCTGTCATCTGGAAATGGGCTTAAGCATTTCAAAGCCACCTGCATCATCTTCACCAGTCTCTCCTCACTAGCACCTTCTAAAACCAAAGCCTTGTCAAAAACCTCAAGTTTTATCTGATCTTCACTTACCGCTGACTGCACCCAACGAGCCAAATCAAACCCATCATTCTGAACTTCGTACCCGGCTAGGAGTTCGAGAAGAATCACTCCGAAGCCATAGACGTCGGACTTGAACCTGTTAGTTTGGGAAATGATTGTTTGGTTTTTGGGATTTTCGACCGGCTTTAGACCGTACTCACTGATGCAGGGCTCCATGTCTTTGTTGAGCAATATGTTGGAGGACTTTAGGTTCCCGTGAGCGATCCCATCGTCGTGAAGCGTTTGGTGGGCGAAAGCCAGTGCTTCTGCAATTTTAGCCGCGAGATTTACCCTGCTTCCCCAGTTGAATCGATGGCTGTTTTGAGATCCTGGAATTGAGAAAGGTTGAGGAAACAGTTACAGCTATGTCAAAATCGAGGTAATATAAATCCAATTATAAGAAAATCTCTAAATCTATCAAACTATTGAAGAAGTAAATCCAAATGCCATGCAATTTTATCAGATGTCTCCGAAGGGACAAAAGGGAGTGTTGTCAGCGAGGCTCGATCCACGCTCCTCATGGTTGAGGAAGGTAGGACTTTCTGTTGGGCCAACAAGTACTACAAAAAAATAAAAATAACAAAACAAAACTATGTTAACCATACTAGAGAATGCTGAAGGCACGGTTCGAACACTTTAGTATTCAATACAATTCCAAGTCTGATCACAAAACTAAATGATATTTGTATATGCCACTGCAAAGTAAATCCAAATGCTTATTTTGGAAATTTCTACAAGTGACTTGAAAATTGAAATATATCTTTGTAGAAGAGGGGTTGGAAAAATAAAACCATTACCATGAAGAAGACTGAAGAGGCTGCCATTCTGCTGGAATTCATAAACCAAAAGCCTCTCATGCTTTGAGCAATAATAGGCCAAGGCAGGCAACACATTAGGATGCTTCACTTGGTTTATCCTCTCCATCCTCTTCTCGAAATCCTCCTTCGAAATCTCCCAATTCTTAACCCTTTTCACAGCCAAATTCACCCCACTCACAAGTTTAACCATGTAGAGGCTCCCACCATTCCCTCTCCCCACCAACTCCGCGGGTGCCCCAAGCAATTCCTTGAATGTCAGCCCTTCCACCAGCGGACTCGAAAGTACCACTAGAGAAGAAGCACACGTTAAACTCTCTATCGATTTTATCGAGTACTCGTCTTCATCAGCATTTAACTCGCTAAAATTTCCACCGTCTTTGCTGTTAGCCTCATATACTTCCACCCCCTTTGCTGCAACTTGATCCTTCTTCGCAACCTCTTCCTTCTTCTCAATCGCGGGCCTTTTCTTCTTGATCAAAAATAAAGCAACAAGGGACACGATCACGAGAGCAAGAAGAGCACATCCTGCGTACAGAATAAACAGGATTTTCCGTTTTGTTTTATGATGTGGAGGTGGAGGTGGAGGTGTGCCAGAAAAAAGAAGAGGTGGAGGTGGAGATGGAGGTGGTGGAGGACAAACGTTTGACAATAGTTTTCCACATAATTCAGGATTACCCAAAAAGCTACTTGAAGTGAACCGGCCACCGGCATCGGGTATCGGTCCACTAAGATTGTTGTAGGAGACATTGAATAGCTCTAAGGTGGAAAAATCAAGCTCTGGTATAACACCACTGAACTGATTGTTTTGAACAAGGAAAGATAGCACTGAAACCCCGGACATGTTCGGGAGTGGGCCAGAAAAACTGTTGTTCGACAAAACGAGCCTTTTTAGATTCCTTAACTGGGAGAAACTGCTCGGGAGGTTGCCCGAAAAGCCATTGCTTTGTAGGTACAAGTGGCTTAGATTCCTGCAATTTGAAATCTCTCCCGGAATCGATCCAACAATACCGTTGTCGTGTAGACTCAGGACTGAAAGCAAAGGAGCCGTGCATAGCGCGGTAGCGTTGAGAACCCCGGTTAGATTGAGACCATTAAGGACAATTTTCTTGACAAGTAACTCACCATCACAGGTCACACCCTGCCATTTGTCTGTACAAGGGTCAGAAGTCGAATTCCAGCCGAAACCGGGGACTCTTTCTGAGTTCCCGGGCAAGAGATTTTCCATGAACTGGATTAGAGCCAGCCTCACTTGTTCACTTTCTGAACTCGCCTTCAGAAAGAGAAGGAACAACACGAAAAAGGCTAAACGGAGGCGGCCTCGAGCCATCGCTCGGGGACGAGCAGAGATTGAGTGAAGGACTTTCTACAACTGGCTTCTTCTCCCTTTTGATGAAGTTGGTTTGGCTTTTTCAAAAGATTTTCATGTTGCCAACTAGCAATTTGGGTGACTCTGCAACGAGATTACGATGGTATGTGATTGGATTGCATAAGAAGACCAAAAATAGAATAAGAAAAACATAATTAATGAAATGAAACACCTTAAAAAGAAAGCCGGCCCGCGAAAATGGTCAGTTTTCTGAATGACTTGTGAGCAAGACTCTCTCAGTTGAATTCTTATGTGCTCACTGATTAGATGCTCCGGACCGAAATTGATTTGGGTCTCTCGGCCTGCTCTCTCATATACATTTTGGCTTTGATTTGGGGTTATGGTTCTGCAGCAAAACGTCCATGTAGCTCCTTAGTTTTTGGAGGTTTAGAGGGGCCAATGTCTCACTAGTATTTTGAGAGTAGCCATTTTGTGCATATTGTCATAGGTCTGTCTTCAATCATCCCGGTTTATGCCCCAATGATTGTGGACTAGATGGGTAATGTTATTGTTGTTATTGATGTGGAAACCATATGAAAAAATCATAGGAATAAAAACTAATTGCCTAATTAGATTCCAAGCAATATTATTCTATAATATATCGCCGACTTGACAATGCCTAGCTATAATTTTTAGTAAATTGATTAATAGGTTTTCACTGATTCTAGCATTGATAACTTAATTCTATAGGGTTGAATAAAAATAAAATTGTACTAAAAACTATTAATAATCCAATAAAGTAACAGGTTTCCACCAATATAAAAACCTATTAATCCATATGTTTAGTTGATTATACCAGAAGAAACTCGTTTTTTTTTTTTTGTACTTGGTTAACAAAGGGCAAATTTTGGAGTTTTCTTAATGACATAATATGCTGCAAATATGGTCAAGTGTCTAGTAAATTGACCTAATTGATTCTCATTCCGATTTGGTCTAAGCAATAGTGGTTGCAAAGCATTTGAACAGGAAATAATATTCTCCAAACACATTTAAATACAACTAGGATAATCACCAAAACTACCAAAAAACAAGGTAGTTAATTATACCTGTATCAATCTGAGACTTTAGGACAAACATCATTGGACATCGGTGCATAAATCAAGTACTTTATATGACTCACTATACGACTGTTACTGCCTGCATTCATCATAGAAACATTTACCTGAATAACACAATTTGAGAGAGAGGGTATATAAAAGTTGACCCGTTTTACATCACGACTTTAAACTTTGTTTTTGCCTCCATATCCTTTTATATATTTATAACTCTTGTATCTGGAACAGCTAATGCGATCCTCGACTAAATCTGATTAACAATAACAAAACCATTTACAGCTATTCTTTACGGCTATTTGGTTTTTTAATGCTATTACAATACAACAATATTCATACCTTTACGCAATGATTTTCTCAAACTTCATTTATTGTTCATTTCCAGCAAACAGCAAGGGCGGCACTTTGACACAAATGTTTTCTTCCAAAGGGAGTTTAGTCATTTGAACAATAGAAAAGAAAAAAGAAACTCGAAAAAATCACGAGATAGGACAAAAAAAATTACTCCCTCCAGCCCTTTTTAATGGACTTGACTATGCGTACAGAAGGTTTAATGTACAAAAAAAGTACAATGACTTTTGGAGCCCACTTTTGAGTCCCACGCGAATAATCGGAACAGTTAGTTTTAAATGAAAACTTGAAGTTTGAATCAACCAGTTACACATGTTCAATTGAGCTAATTTTTTATAAGGCCGTTTGAAAAAAAAATTTAAGTTATTTAACGGTTCAAATTATTCGTATGGGGCCCAAAAGTGGGCCCCAAAACCCATTGTACATTTTCTGTACATCGAAAATCTATACCCGTAGGGTTTTCCGCTTTTTAAATATGTTGTTTCGTAAATCTAACTTATTAAAGAAATATCTCATTACACGTTTCATATCAACTTTTACCTCCACTTCACCCCTCACATCAACTTTTATCTTCACGTTTCAAAATTATCCTCCACTTTTACGCATTAACTTTTCATAATGGCAAAATAACTCTTCCGTCAAATTTTTACTAAAAAAAAAACACAAAAAAAAAAGGGGTCACAAACAAGGAAGCTGTCACTGAAATTCTTGTGTGTGAGATGTTCAGCAACATGGAAATAAAGATCACTTCCAGAGCTTCATTGAAGCAGATAACCTAAATCTAGTCTAGCATGTAAAGTACTCTGGCATCAAGAGCAAAACATGTAGCATGGCCAGAGAGAATAGATACAACCCAAATAAGCATAAATTGAAGTTATCCATGAAAAACACTAGTTGTCCGTCAATATCAGTCCAACTGAATGACCAGTTGCTGAAGACTTAGTGCCCCCACAAGTAGAACAACAAACCCTGATCAGTGCCAATGGGAAAAGATAACCGAAACTGGATATCATCATAGAGCATTTACCATCCTCTTCATCTCAGCAGATCTCCTTGGATCTGCTTCCTCTATGGCTCTTTCAGTAAGTACATGCTTGATTCGGCACATGGACTTCCTTACCTGATTTCATTTCATCAACCATCACAAGCGCCAATGACAATTTCACGACAGGAAGGCAACAATAGGCAAATGAAAATAAAAAAAAGTACATTGGGTCATCGATTTCCTTTCCTTTATTAAACTGCATTTTATTAGGGTGTGTTTGGATCATGGATTTTAACCGAGGTGTGCGGAGGAAAAGGAAAAAGGAAGGGAAGAGTGACGAAAATATAAACTTTTTTTTGTTTTTCTCTTTTCCCCTCCCTTTTCATCTCCCTCCACAAATCTCTCTAAAATCCAACACCCAAACCTAACACTACATTGAAGAAATAAGAGATTTTTGCAAGGGATTGAGCAAACTCAATCACACTTCTTATGTAATCATCTGGGGCAAAAAAGCAATCAGTTAACTAAAACATTGTAAAAAGAATTAATTACATTTCACATGTATGGGTCTTGGTTGATACATCATTTGCTTCTTGCTAATTCTAAACTTTTGATGCTTCTTATGATCAAATAACAAAGACAATACTTGGACAATAAAGACAAAAAGAGACTGAGAAAAAGAAGTAATCAACTTGGAGGGAAAGGATTCTACTTTTCAATTCCCTCTACACTCCATTTGTCCCAAAATTGTCTATGTAGTGCATGTAAATTCATTTTTCCTTAATGATTTTCTACTTCTCGTACACTAATGGGGGCAAAAAAAAAAAAAAAACCAAGATTTTTTGTGGCAATTATACGGAAGAAAAATACACATAATCTACACAGAACACTAAGGACTGGTTTTGTGACATTGTTTCAAACTTTTTTTTCCTTCTTAAAATCAGGTTCTTTACCCCAAAGATATTGTGCAATTGTTTTGCAGGAGTTTCATAAAATCAAGGAAAGTTAGAGCAATAATGGATAGCACACAGGGTTGAAGGAAAACCAGAACAGCGTTCAAATTGTAAACATCAAACATATGCCATCATACGCATGAAAAAAGAAAATGCATGCACCAAGCTAAAGATAACAGGTGATACCTTTGGGAGGCGCTCTGGATTAGGAAACCGTAGGTTCTGTGCATTAAGCATCTGGCGTTGACTCATCAGCATGTTCTTTTCCTTCAGCAGAACGTACCAGAGCTTGTTAAGATCGTCCCATGATTTAAGACGGAGCTCAGAAGCCTTCCAACTTCGACCTGAAAATGATAAAGAATAAGTACAAAACTTGCTAGAGAATACTATTAAAAATTGAATTCAATTGGTTTTAGAAGGACAGTATTCTTGTAAATTGAATCGGAGACTTGTAAGCCACCTGACCCATGTGCAAATGGAAGCAGTATGTACGACTTAAGAGAGAGATCAGAGACCCACATTAGAAGAATGTTAAGTGCCCAGAGTAACATTTGCACAACCAAAATATTACACAATTAATGACAGAGACAAGTCTTACTCTCCAATATCAGTAAAGATTTAAAACAATTCGAGAAAATCCAAAACGGTCAAATTGAAAGATGAGGCCCTAAATCTTCCCTTACATCTGTCTTCTTCTCTATGCTAATTAAATGGTTTCCCCCGTTAACAGCTGGTGTTAAGCTTAACACCGATGGGGTGCTTGTATGAAAGCAACAGGAAAGCTGGTTTTGGTGGACTCTTCCAGGATCACATGGGCAAGTGGCTGCTGGGCTACTTCGGAAAACTCAACTGTAATTCCAGCTTGGAGACGGAGCTATGGGGCATAGACAGGGGTCTCACAAATCATGCTAGAGAAGAGCTATAGCAATATCCATGTTGAGTCGGACTCTCATGGCAGTCCAACTGATTAACGAGGAAGTTGTTGGTGATAACGCTAATCAAGCTTTGGTCCTTGACTATAGATCTCTGTTGAGGAGAACCCAATCGATCCTCACCCATATTTTTAGGGAAACTAACAGAAGTGCGGATCACATGGCAAGGTTGGGAGCGGAGCAACAAGAAGGCTTAGTGGTCACCGAGGATTCCCCTCAACCGGTGCGCCACTTTGTGCTAGAAGATGGGCTAGGGGTAGCCCACCTTAGGGATTAGTTTTTCTTCTATTTTCTGTTTATGGCTGTATTTGAACTAATTTCTTTTCTGCATTAATATTTGAACTTTCCGAAGCATAAAAAAAAAATGTCAAAGAAAGCTATTTGTTTTACGTCTATTCACTTGTTTTACTCCATTAATGATCCAACTTTGAAACAAACAAAAGTTTCTCTACTTCCTAATGATCCAATCAATTAGGAGTATCTTGGTAGAAAGAAGGAGGGGGGTTCGACACTTCGACTCGCAAATAACTTGCTTGTTCTTGGTCGCTTCAGTGCTTCCCATTCTAATGTGGGCATCAATATCCTTGCTTTAAGAAATAATTTACTTGTTCAAGGGAATTTAAGGTTTAGATATTCTTAGTAACTGTTGTCCAAGCGAAGTTATTTGGAAGACTGAGACAAGAAAATTATTCGGAAGTCGAACCCACTACATAGGCTTTTTCCTTCTTTTACCAAGACTAACTAAAAACCGTGAGGATTGGATTACTTACCCAAATCTTAGCAGCTATGAAGCACTGACACACGTAGAGGCCCGCCGTATCCGTGTCCGACGCAAGGGGGCACAGAAAAAAACATATGGGACATTGTGAGGACACAACGGGGACACGAGAGGGACATAGCGAGGACACGGTAGAGACACGTATGGGGACATGGCATAGGTTAAATATACAATCTTTAGTTTATTCTTTGGGGATAAATGTGTATTACTTCAACTACTTTGGGTTAAAAGTGTAATATGATGTATATATACGATGCTTGTTTATACATGATGCTTCAAGCTTCTACATATATGATAGAACTATGTTTCCACAGGTTTAAAATAAATTTTATCTATTTATTTATTTAGTTTCCCGTGTCTGTGTCCCCATTTTTCTAGAAGTTCCATGTTTGTGTCCATATCTGTGCTACATAGATTGGAGGGCGAAAATGATATAACATTTTGCTAACATTTAACTGAAAACTATGCATGACTCCTCAACTTTAAAAGCATCACCAAAAAATTTTGACCCAAAAATTAAAAATTTCAGGGCAGAGAAAAGAAAAAGGAAAAGGAAATGGAAAAACAAAAGGAATAAGAAAAAATAAGACCAAACGGCTTAGTCCTGGCCAAGCAAGGCAAATGATGACAAACTATAAATGTCATACTATTTTTCTCACTGTACAGTCTGCCTAGCATATGAGAGCCTATTGTTTGTCCATATTGATATTTTAGCATAAATATGCTTTTGTTTTAATCTCCCATTTACCTACTTACATGCACTTCCATATTTTTATAAGAAACCTTCTCAGGATGCTAGGCACTCTCACACGGTGACTCTTGCTTTTATTGTGCATGTTAGCAATCCAGATAAGAGAAATGGGCCAAAATCTAGCATATAAGCTTCTCTCACAATTTCACTCCAAAATCCAGGATTCTGGAGCATAACTGACAGCACTGCAGTAAATTGAGGCTCACAATAGGAAACAATAGCCTATTTATTAAATTCATTTTTGTGTCTCTTCCAATTTACTGTAAAGAAAAGACAAAAAACAATACAACAAAGCATTGAATACACAAAAAGGATAGATTTTGTACATCTCTGAAAGTTTGTTTTTTTTTTTTTTTTCATTCTTTCATTAGCATTTGCGCAACTCTCAACAACCAAATATTCGTTCCAGAATATTCATGCCCCATGCTGAATTTCGCACGTTTTATGGTAGAATTTATAGTTGGTGTTTGAAGGAGAAGATTTTTAAATGTGACTTTTTTGGCGACCTGCTATAGCTTTGGTGTTTTCTGTTCCTTTTTCCTATGATTTTCTTAATAGGTGAAATCCAAAACTCCTTGAGTTAGTTATTCTGAAGTTTCGAACCATGTGTGAACATTTCATGCTTCTACTGCAGATAAAATATGAACAAGAGCAGACAGGTCATCCAACTCTTCTATGATGTCTCTACAGTGATTTTGTTGCATCAATGTTTCTGTGCTTGCAACAAAATTTACCCTATGCTTTACCAAATTTTGTCAGATCATGTATACATGCACAATAAAGGCAACAGCTAACAGCAGGTGTAGAAAAATAAGCATCACAATTCACGTGTAGAAACAATGTGTACATAAACAAATGTACAGGCAGAAAATAGAAGAAAAGGAAAATTTTCTACCATAGACCATAGGCTTGTCATCTTCTGTGCTTCTATCAGGCTCAAAAAACTCCTCAAGAGGGTTGTATCCTGTCCTAGCTGTAGAAGTAGCTGCAGCAGCTGCAGCAGAAGTTTCTGATTTGGCAGCAGCCAACAGGGTCCTCCCAAAATATCTTGAAATGAACATGATATGAAGTAGCTTTCTGAGAAATAAATCAGGTTAAAACTTAACAACTAGCGCAAAAAATAAATCGGAGATCGAAGATATACGACTCATGTTGAACTATACAATCCCAAATGCAATAGAAAAACTATCACTTTGTCCCCGAGGGTATGGGCCACTCATGAGACAATACCGCCTGTCGTTTGAAAATCACCACATAACTCCTTGTGGTTCGCAGACGGAAGTCCATCATCACATTTCCTACCCAAATTAAGGATAACTGCACCTCGCTCGCCTATTTTGCAATTGATCCATTTCTAAAGACTTATTACTATGACAAAAAAATCCTTCTATAATCCTCCTCCTTCCATCAGCTTTTTCCATGAATAAAATTTTGCAAATCAAAGACACCACCATTGCAGTCCTAAGCCGGCACTCAAAATATGGTAGCAGAGCCACCATGAACCCACCACATTTAGACCAAAATTGACATTGGAAGCGGTAGTTTGAAAGGATCTAATGGAAACAACGGATTTATGTAACCAACACCAATTTACTGGGACTTATGATTGGGAGTCAGACTCTGTTTGGTTTGGTTTATGGCTCAATGTATGGCAAAAACAATGTCAGCAGGTATTGAGGCTATATGAATTATGACATAGTAGTTGCTTGACGATGTACCTAAATTGCTTCTATATTCTATTCCACTATCGACTCAAAAATTCATGTCATCTCAGAAGTTCAATTCTGCTAAATAATAATCCTTTATAACATGTAATGAAGATAATAACAGTAGAACAGTCAACATGCCGTCAAAAGAACAGGTTTCAAAAGTATTGTCACCAGTAAGGCATTTCGTCGAACATGTGGGGAGCAGAAGAACTGACATAAGGCTTAACTTAAATTCCCATACTTAAGTTAAAAGCGAAAACGCAACTGCATGACCAAAATGGGCCTTCTTCGCATATTCAACATCGAAAATACGAACCCAAATGCCCGACGAGTCTTTTGCAAAAGAATCGAGGGTTTTACCAAATAATTAACCATTAAAAAAAAAACACAAAGCTAATCAATGAATTTGCTTCGGCACTAATCAATGAATTTGCTTCAGCAAAGAGATACCTGGAAATCTTCGATGATTTGAGTTTGGCCCGACGACTAGTCTCCGGCGAGCGAAGGAACACTAGACCAGTCACTTGGCGACGGAAATGAGAGAGAGAGAGTAAAGGCCCAAAACAGAGTAAAGGCAAGCAAAGGAAACAAACTGAACCCAGGTCCAGTAATGCTGTACAAGAAGAGGCCCAGGTCCAGTAATTCTGTAAAAGAAGAGGCCCAATATGTTATTGAGAAGAAAATCGGTTTTATTACGGGCCGGTACAAAAAACAAATATTTATTACCATTAAAATCAGTCATTCTTTTTTAATTATCATTAAGGTCAATCACTCTTTTGGGGGGTTTAGGCACTTAGGGTGCACTTTACTATTATAGGATTTTTAGTGGTTTAGACACTTTCATATGGTACCCTATGGTTTAGGTTTATGGTGCACTTTCCTGCTATAAGGTTTTAGTGGTTTAGGCACTTTCATAGGGTACCCCAGAATTTTAGGGACTTTCATAAGGTACCCTAAGGTTTAAGTTTAGACATTTTTATAGGGTACCCTAGAGAGAGAAATTGAATTATGTGAGACTTCTAGTGAAACAAGCGTCAAGTAACGAAGTAAGGGGCTGCAAGTGCATTATGATTGTGCAAAGTAACGGGAGCTGGAGTTAGACGTAAAGTCGGTCCAATAATTGGACCGGCTGGTGCTTTGTTCAAGAAAATATATATGAGATTTTTAAGCGTGCGTTTAATTAGAAAGAAAAGTATACTGAAAAGTGAAAAAAACAATGATAAAAAGGAAAGAAAATATTCGCATATTTTCTTTTTTTTCTACGCGTTTGACTATAATGAGTAAATATTTACTAGTATTTTTTTTTTTTTTGTAAAAATATTATGAGTGAATATTTAAAATTATTACAAGAAAATATTCGTATAGTTGGCAACTTCCACAATAAAATATTTGCGTTTTTTAATCTTTCAAAAGTGGTTGGTGATTTTCACAGGCCAGTATCAATTTTATTATTTTGTGTTTTTAGCAAGAAAGTGAAAGCAGTATGATCATAGTTGAATGGGTTATAAAAGAGAGTTCATTTTCTAGCATTTTCTATTATTTTCATCTACTACCTATATAAAAGCGGCAATTGAGTTTTTCCCATTCACAAACCTAAAAAGACAAATCTACCCTCCTTAATTAATTACACAAACACCCTAAAGCTACGAAGCCCCGGACAGGGAAATGGAAATTCTCTCCCCCAACCGCCTCAAATAGATCTTCTGTCTACATTTCTTCTCTACCACCGCCTAAACACGTATCCTGAAACACACATAAAAAAAGCTGAGTTCTCTAATAGAGTTTTGTAGTTTAATAGCTATTAATTGCTTTCCTTCTTAGTTTTGCATCTAATCTTCCATAAACTCTGTTCTTTCTTGGTGAGGCATCAAATGTTCTCGCCCGTTTATTGTTTCTAATGATATCCACCGAGATAAATAGAACATGTCGAGCACGTGCATCGCACATGCCCGATGCTAGTATCAATTAAAAGCCAGACAAGTGTTTTTTTTTTCCTTTCTTTTTCTTGAATTTTCTTAAACCATTCTCACCCTAATCAAAGAGGCCCTGAAGTGGGAAATTTGGTACAAACATGGTGATGTATTGACAAACCGAAATGGGCTTAATTGGGCTGGACGTCAGGCTTGAGCTGGTGCTGGTGAGCATAGCCCAGATTTCGGGTGGGTACTTTCTTGGGCTGAATGTTTTGAAGTTCAAAAACAGAAGGAAATTCACTTACAAATTGTACAACCGTACAATGCTGAAGTTGAGACATTCAAAGAGTCCTTCTAACAACAGTAAGAGAAGAAGAATGGAAAAAAAAAAAAAAAATGCACTTCAGTGTGCTTTTTTCATTTTTCCATAGATTTTTATACATTACTATATACTTTTCACATTTTGCAAACCTTAACTATAGCCCAGTGGGTTGATTTTAAAATTTTCTTATTCATAAACGGAAATACTCCAGGATCTTGAAAGGAAGACAAACACGGCTAAGTTTTCACTATGGTATTTTCAGTATTTTTTATGGTATTTTTTATGGTATTTTTTATATTCTTCCATAAGTCATTCTCATAGCATACATCAACTGATTTGACATTTAGCGGAAATAACATACATTTTTAATTACAATGGGAAGACAGTATTTTTAGTAAAAACTTGACTTGTCTAATTCTTGCTCATTTATATCAAGTAACCATTTAATTATTGCGGTTGGTAGAAATTAATTTTGCTTATAAAGAGTGATAGCTAGGTTTCGGCTTAAAAGTCAACAATTAAATTGTTATGCTATTATGATGGGGTGGGTGAGCTCCTCTCCTGATCATACTCAACCATATTAGAGGTGGGCAACTGTCGTGTCTTCCCATATTCGGACCGTAACCCAATTTATTTAACTTTTCATGTCATCGTGTCGTGTCATTTTCGTGTTTCGTGTTAGTGGCGGCTCCAGAAATTTTAGACATGGTGTTCAACATTTACCTTAAATCTACTAGCTCTACTAACTAAGTATAGACATACAAATTATATATATATATATATATATATATATATATATATATAGGTTCCGCTTCTAAAACGGGATTCCCGTTTCCGGACCCCATGATCCAAATATTTTTTTTACGATCCGATCCGTCCAATGTGTTCAGAAGGTGTTTTCAAGGGTCCCCGCGGGAAATCTTCAAAAAAAATACCGGGAAGGGCTTGATCCAAACAATTTTTGCAAAAACTTTATATTTACAGTTTTTGCGAAAACTGCTTGGATCAAGCCCTTCCCGGTATTTTTTTTTTAAGATTTCTCGCGTGGACCCCTGAAAACACCTTCTAAACACATTGGACGGCTCGGATTTTTCAAAAATAATTTGCAACACAAAAAAAATCAATTTTTTCTTGTTTCCGGGAGGAGTGGACTAGAAATTTTCTATATATATATTAGTGTGAATAACGAGGCCAAATGATATGAAAATGCATAAGATGTCACAATTTTTCTTGGCGAATTCTGTGTTATTGGGTCAAGTAAAATTAAATCGGGGGATAACTATGCTATATTTATTGTAGAAATTTGTGTGATGAGTAGGTTCGCACAAATATTTATTTATTTTATATAGAGAGTTGATTGTCGGAGAGAAGTCACAGGATGATATCAATACAATAATACCTTTTTTCTTGATTTTTCTAATTTTGTCGTAAAGAGTGTACACTTTATTTTGAACTGGTGTATTAAGGATTTTATCGTGAATTACCAGGATTGATGAGTGTTCATAGTATAAATGTTCAAACAAAACCAGATATAAATTGATCACATGTAATATAATATATAAAAGGCTTTAAAGTGTACATTGACCATTTACGGGAAGACTTTGGACTTTATTTGGTTGTTTTCATAAAATTGATTTGTGAGTTGATTTGTTGAGCTAGGTGTTTAAATATTTTTGAGTAGGGTGTTCAAATATTTGTGAGTAGGGTATTCAACAATGGCTATACTTAACTAAAAATAAAAAATTTACATGTATTTCTAAACAAATTTTTTTCTTGAGGGTGTTCAAGTGACCACCCTTATTAAAGGGTGGAGCCGCCTATGTTTCGTGTCAGAAATAGCCAACCCTAACCCGCTAACTTCGTGTTGGGTTCTTATCGTGTTGTCGTATCCTTTCATAAATTTTTGTGTCATGTCATCTTGCATGTGTTCGCGTTAGAAATCTCTCAACACTAACCCGACCTGTTTAGTTTTTCGTGTTATCGTGTTGTGTCATATTCGTGTTTAATATTAGAAATAGCTGACCCTAACTTGCTAACTTCATGTCGTGTTCTCGTGTTATGTCGGAAATTCCCGCCCGTAATTCAAACCCTCTCATACTCACATTTTGTCGACTTATGGGGCCACAATCACGAACTGAATCATTCATCTCGTAGAATAAGCAAAGAACGACATATCGAAAATATATATATATATATATATATATATATATATAGTTTGAACGAAGATTAATAAACATGTAAAGAAGTTGCATTTTATGATGTAAAATGAATGGCAAATATATGTTCTAAATTTAAACCTTATATTTTATAGAACAAAAAATGCAACCTATTTGCGTATATGTAGATATCTGATAAAAAATGCAACCTATTCGCATGTATGTAATTATCCGATCGAATTGATTTTTTTGCAAGCATGTTTTTGTGCGTGCTCTGCAAATCTGCAATGATTAAGATCATAATTGTAGTCCGGCGGGTATGAGCTCATAAATGAGAGTAGTAAGAAAAAATGTGGAGGAATGATGTGCCCGGAGGAGCACATTCCTGTCGTGGGCCGAGGGAGCATGGGCCACATGGGATTACTTGACAGATAGACTTTTCAATTTCGGGGGTGTTTGGCCATTTACTTTTTTCATTTTTTTTTTTTTGGTAAAATCTTTTTTTCATTTTGGTTTTCACATTTTCTACTTCTGGGTGTTTGGCACACCAGAGTGAAAATACATTTTGCGAAAAATGAGTTTTTGGTTTTTGAGTTTAGAGAAGAGAAGTCAAAAATAGGTTGAGAGGAGATTTTTGATTTCTTATTTTCCACTTTTCCCATTTTGATTAACAAAAAGACCTACAGAATGTATTCTGCACATATCTCTCAAACACTACTCCTGTTCCAAAATGAAAGCCAAAAGTATGTACGTGAAGAGTAACATGTCTCGAAATCCTTTTTTTTTTTTTTACTTTCAGCCCTTCTGTGACTTTTTAGCACAGCGGGAAACTCAAGTTTTCGCTCCAGTTCAAAATTTTGACCCAACTCCGGTGAAATTGCTTCAAACATGAAATCCTCTCAAAATTAAGAATGACCTCTTTTTGATAATTATCGCCGAACAGGCATAAATAATCCGTGCCTGCATATTTCTTAGATATCAATACACATTCACAAATTTTCATGTATTTTTTTAGTAATTGCAAAGTGTCTTTTGCACATTAACCGCCATCCTAGAGGCAATTGTTAGCATTTTTATGTTTTTGAATGTTGATTTCCTTATAACTTTTGTTTTTCTCTAAAACCTTTTTTCTGACAAATTAGACATTTGACATGTTAGAATACTATTCTTAAAACCCTTATTCTTTTTTTTTTTTTAAGATAATGATTAAGTTCATAGAGTTATTCATGAAATTGAAAAAGAAAAGCAAAGAGTGAGAAACATATTTAAGCACATAGAATGTGAAAAAGGCAAAAACAAGTGGAGCGGTAGTCTAGAGGTAGGCACCATCTTCTCTCACGTCATGCATTTGATAGGGTTCAAATCTCAATAACTTGCTGACTTTTGCCAGGGAAAAAATTACGAAAAGACGAATCATTGGTCTAAACTACTTTAATTTTATGTTCTCAAATAGTGTCATGCCATTTGCTAATGGACACATTTGGTAACAACTGTCCTTGATCAACTGAACCCCTTTGGTGCAGGTTTTGTACCAAAATAAATCAGTAAGCTAATAAAATTTCAAAAGCACAATTTCTTATAGTAATTGACTTCATTAGATTTTATTTATTTTTTGGATCGTGACATCTAACCAGATTGGACAGGGGAGATATTTATATGGGCAAGAAACAATAGGATTGGTTAGCCCTACTATTCAGCCACCTTTCTTATTCTTTCTTCTATCACCTTAAAAATAAAATAGTGTTGTATAGTTATGTCATTGTCCTTAAAGAAAAATAAAATAGCTTAAAAATATGCATAACCCTAATACATAATTCACGAATGAAAGGCGATACATATACTCCCTGTGAGCCACATCTTCACGAAATAGGAACAACGGACCTTTTCTTTTCAATCTGACTATTTGCATTATTCATACTTGTACGATGATGAAGAAAATATTTAAGATTTAATGATTGCAGTAATGTAATAGGAGTATCTAATTGGGGTTACGCGTTTAGGAAAAGACAAAAAGTTAACTTGTAGTATAAAATTCCCTCTGCACTCCAACCAGTATAATTAAAGAATCAAGATCCTCTCGTGTGACTCTCATGTTTAGTGAGATCCATTATAGTTTCACTTGATGATTGGTTTCGCCTATTTTGCAAGTCTAGTTGGGTTTACTGTTTTTTTTTTATCTGCAAATTTTTTTTATTAATCTTTGAAGAGATAACAAAGATTAAAAGGATCTCGAGCACACCAGCAAACGCCACCCTAGAACCAAACCCAAAAGAAAGTAAAGGAGCCAACCAAAAGCACGCCAACAAAACTAAAACAACACGAAAACTAAAAACAACCTCAAGACAGACTAACAAAAATAACATAAAGCCAAAGAAAATACGAAACCACAAATCCGAAAAGAAAGCCACAACACCCTCCCACTAGATCCAGAATTTAAAATTCCAATGAAAGAGAGACATCATCGTCCAAGTCCTCAAAATCCCATGCATCATTATCCAAATCATCAAGAATAGAAGCGAGCCCTTTCAGCTTTATGCTCCCCCTCAATTTCAACTAGCATCTTTATGTTAAAATTTCTCCCCCCCTCTAAATTTAACTCCCAAACGAGTTATAATATTCATCACCTTACTAGCTTGCTTAAATAGGATAGAACTTCTGTTTTGAATGTCACAAGAAGATAAAGAAGTATAAGAAATATCCATATCGCTAAGATTCATTTTGTGAGCCTTTACCCCGAGCTGGGCAAGGAGTTTTTTCTTATTACGGGAAAGAAAAAAAAAACTCATGAGATATCTATAAGAGCTTGACCCAAATCGTATTGGTCGTAAGAGAAATGTGTTACACTAAGACATTGTCCGTTCCTTTCGATTGTGAAAATTAGGCTTCAGTTAGGTGGATGCGGTTGTCCGATCACTTTTTTTCCTACATGTGGACAGTAACCACATCAACACTTCCTACGTGAACGGATTAAATTACGAGTCTTATTTTGCGTCGCATTAGGATCCATTCTCATAATTGAATCCGCGAACACATGACCTGCTTATGAGGTACGAAACTAAACTTAATTGGCAAGTTGATTGTTCATCAACTATAGGGAGTCTGTAGTCGTTTTCGCATAGCTGTTGATGTTTTGGAAAGTTTAGAAAAGACGACCTTTTTTGGGCGAATCCTTGATTTTGTTAAAAGGCATGAATTTTATTTTTAAAAAGAGAGCAAGGAATAAATAAAGTCACCGTTTACGCTTTCTTACACGGATCTAAAAGTTGCAAATACTACTTTCTTTTTTTTTAATTAAAAGGTGAGGAACCCAATTTGTCCATTCGGTGGACCCACAACTTAGTATTTAGGATCTTGTTTTATCCTTTTATTTTGTTTTTAATTTCGTGTTAGTAGAATTTTCGTTTTTTATTTGTCTTGACAAAAGAAATTACGAAAGTAAAAAAAATTGTAGTGAAAATTTTTCACTTGGGGAAAAAAAAATATGCATTCACACACACACACACATATACGATATGAACATCTATAGTCTTTCTAGATTGATTTATATGTTTCTGTATTTTTTCAAGTCCGACCTATAGTTTTTGCCTTTTCGATTCATATCTTCAAAATGAATCTGAAAAGTCAATTATCATAACCAAAAATAATTGATTCCCCAAAAACAAAATAAAAAATATAGAGTAATTAAGTTCAAACTCCACTCTCACAAGAAAAATCCGCGTATTATGAAATTACTTGCACGAAGAAAAATCAAAAGAAAATGAAAGTCTATTTTTGCTAAAGAAATAGACCATACAGTTTACTTCGGAGCCACCACAGTACCTTGAATTGATCATTGTATGCGCGACGATCAAATTATTAATGCAAAAATTCAAATAAAATCAAATATGCGTAACTAAAAATGAGCCAATCATTAGCTACGGTAGTGACCGATTAACTTAATTCTGAGGTTATGCCTTTAATTGGTTGTTTTAATCCTTATCTAATTATCTTATCCGTTGGGTTGATTAGTGTGTATTAAATGAATTGTTTATTTTGATGTGCTTTTCATAAAATTATTAGTGAATATTCTACCAGTTTGTGGTAAATAAATCATGTACTCTGATTAATTTGATTTGCCCATAATAAAGCTAAAAAAATAACCTATTTAACTTACTAAGATTGGGCGGGCCCTCTACTGCAACCAATCCACCATAGTAACTGCTAATTGCAATATTCTCGGTGGCCGACAAGTTTGTATTACAAATGTATATTTTCTATAACTTAAATAAATATATTTAGGCTTGTTTGCAGTGGCGGATGCATGATTTTTAACGACATGTATTCATTAATTAACGACAAAATGTCTTCCTTATATATTAAAAACATAATTTTGAGGGGACCTTTATTCATAATTTTTTATAAACAATTATAGAAATAATAGGGTAATTGAGAAGTGTGCAGAGCCGCCTCTACTTATTTGAATTCTGTAAGAACAAATCGGTCATTCGATAGTTGTAAATTTACCGCCGAGCCCATCTCAAAAACCAAATTATAGACACCAGATGGCCCTTCATGGTATCATTCATGAAAAAAATCTAAATCAATCGAATATCGATAGTGTTATGAAAATAAAAGGCAAGTAGTGTAACTTTGAGTATATATTGCCAAGCTAAATTTTTCTAATCATGTGTGTGACAAGCAATGTCACATGACTATGTTAAAAAATACAATCAACAATTTTGTAAGATGATCAAGAGTAGGACCACAAATGTTGACTTGAGAGAGTGCATTCTCATTTTGAATGAATAGAGACTTTTAAACCGATTCTATTCAAATTAACTTTTTAAGTTATTTATGTAAAATTACAAGATGGACCCTTTTATATTGCGTACAAAGAAGAATGTCAATAAATAAGTTCATAATTTTAAGGACAATGGTCTCAATCATTTTCCATAAAATTGAATTCCTTGGTGGATTATAATTATATGCGATTTGTTTACGCATAATGCACGGGAATTGGATTATCTCCCGTCCTCATTCCTCAATTTGAATTGGACTGGACAATCTAAATATGTACCGATCATTTATTGCAATTTATGGTTTGGTAAGAGTTTTTAAACAAATTCAAATTGTTGATTATACCAATTTATGGTTAAAAATTATATTGTTCTGTCCAATTCAAAATTTGGACTGGATAGGACCCGAAACCCATATGCACATTTGGAAAGAGAACCCTAATTTTTTTAGTATAAAAAAAACCTAGTAGTAATAAACAAGCATATCCCTTCGGTCATAGGGGAGGAAAAAGCCAGAGAATTTGATAAGTATTGTGGGTCCCATTTCGTAGGGTATTAACTTTGCGAAGAAGGTTGGTTGTATGGGTATTGGGTACAGTGCAAAAAAGGGAGGGAAAGCACCAACCACGTTCTGTCCCTTTGTCCTGTTATCCTCTCACCACCGACCCAATCTTTACCGGTTGGAGAGATCGTTTATGCCCAAACTCCGTGTGCCTTTGTGCCGAAAGGGTTTGGACCGATAGATCGAGTGTTTTTTTTTTTTTAAATTTCTAAATGATCCAATTGCCGGAAATCCCTCCGCACAAAGCTTTTTCCAGAACAGAAGATCTCCGCCCTTACCGGTGCGAGATTAAATTCCAATTTTTCCCTTGGTTAGTGGTCTAGAACAGCTTACACGTACTTCAATTAATTTCTTTTTCAGTTCGGTTAAAGACAGACTATCCAAATTGAGACTAGGAAATTGACAAGAAATTACATTCTTACAGTCTAATCTCAATGATCCAATCCTAGTTAATTGTGTGAGAAACAAACCCACAAACCAACCAGACTAACTATTGGGACTAATTAAATTCCACTATTAGTTGGTAGAATACGTCTCTAATCAAATAAGGTAATTAAAGCACTAATTAAAGTACCAAATAGTTTAGTAGTACTTGTCAAGCCATTGCATAGGCATAGGTTTTGCAAATCTCAATAATCAACACACATTTCATCCTAATTACCGGCTGTAAAGCCTGAAATCAAGTTACTTGTGAGACAGCGCATGTGGCTAAAGTAGCTTGACTTGTGATTAATTATTTTTTAATTTTTCCAATGTTGTACTTTTGAGATTTATTGGCATCCACCATAATGGCCCCAACAAAACCTATTGTTTTGGCCCCAAATAATATGGGACGGAGGGAGTATTATTTTGCATTTATAAGTTTTTTTATCGATTTTTTTATGGATTGATGGTTCATTTCGACGAGAGGAATCTTAAGAGTAAAAATTTATCAATAAAAGTAAAAAATTTAGGAATACAGACAAAGATAATTCCAAGAATGGGTCTATTTTGGATTATTTTGTTTTTACTTAATTCTTTTAAAATTTTGATCATAATTTTTTACTTTTTAGATTCCTCTCGTTGAGACAAACTAATAATTTCAAATGCGATTTTTTCTGAAAGGACAAAAATTTTGCCTTAATTATTTGGATTCGGGGATCCCGTAGTGCACCTCCGCACTACGGGATTATAGGGCGGCCAAAACTACGTTGTTTTGGGTGTGCAAAGGTTTAGAATCACAACACTTTCTCTCTCTTGGTATTATGTCAAGTTTAACATTAATGTTTTTATATTTTTGTGGGCCTTTTAAAAATCTAGAAAATTGTTTGTGACTTTAGATTTGTACAGGACAACATTAGCTAATACATCTATTTTGTAGAAATACTAGTTTTTACAGAGTGTCTTTAGGCACGGACATTCACTAATACTATTGAGGTGTGTTTTTGTGAGAAGCCCCCTGAATATAACAAGTGGCATAATTTAGAATTTATAAACGCAATTGACAATTTTCACATCTTGACTCTTATTCTTATACATTGTAACCCCTTCTCATCCCAAACGGACATTAGTTTTACAAAACCGAAAGAAGCCAAAAAATTAAGAAGTTTAAAAATGTATTTAATTGTAGACTTTTTGTTTTGAGAACCAGGTTTTAGGGGGAAAAACTTCTACTCCTAAAATAAAAAAATAAAAAAATAAAACAACCCCAATCTAACATGAAACTTTTATGTTCGCGTATATAAGAAATCAAAAATCAAATTTGATTTTGAAGAAAATAAACACCTACTTAAAAATGCTCACATTTTGGAATTCGACATATAAAACTAGGTTAAAATGACGTAGTTTTGAGGGATTAAGTAGCGGTGTTCTCTTTACACACCCAAAACGACGTAGTTTTGGCCTCCCTACAACCCCATAGTGCGGAGGCGCACTACGGGATCCCCGGATCCCAATTATTTAGCCAAAACATCCATTAAGCACTAGTAACCAACGTCTTGGATTTCATCTCGGCAAAAGATGGTTTGGATCGTGCAAATGCCGGGATGAAACTTGAGCCATTGATTGTGCAATCAATGACACGGATGTCGCACTACAAGATCCTCAATTTCCTCCACCGTCACAAGCTTGATAATTACTACTCCCTCCGACTCCAAATTGTTGAACATTTTTTGGTATGCGTGGCATTTTTAAATTACTAGGGCTAAGTTTTCATTAAAAATATTTCCAGTATAGTGGCACTCACATTCTAACTGACGAAAATACCATAGTGGAAACTCACTCTTATCTTTCAATCTATATTGATCTATTTGAACTATGATTTTGAACACTTTATTTGATAGAAGTAATTAAAATGTATCAAATAAAATTCATATTACACATTTAAAATATTAATTTCATATTTAAAAATGTAAAATAATTTTTTGAGATTTTCGGGTAGCGAAAGTGGACAACAAAAATTGGGACAGAGAGACTATTTGTAATGAGAAAAAAATACTTAAACCACTCACACATTTATAAGTGGTGGTGCGAATACGGGTCTGTTTGTATGTTTCCTTTTCTACTTTTCATTTTTGCATTATTGTCTTTTGGTTGTTCGGCTGTAAAATGGAAAATGTATTACGTGAGACTGTGTTTTAGTTTTTTGATATTAGAGAGGAGAAGCCAAAAGTAGGCGGAAAAGGGTTTTTTCATTTCTCATTTTTCTCATTTTAATTAATAAAAAGATCTACAAAATATATTCTGCATATATCTCTCAAATACTACACCAGTTGCAAAATGCATTCTGCACAATTCTCTCAAATACTATATCAAATTTAAATTACATTATGACTATAATCTTAAAACCCAAAAAGTTAAAAATAAGAAAATAAGCCTGCCAAATGCCTCCTACGTGTATTGTTTAAGCATTTATCATTTACTAGCAGTGAAGATTCCGAGAAAGTTTATTGTAAAACGGTTGTTAGTCAAATCATTAGGAATGTCGGCAGGAATATTGGTGGAACTCTTTATTTCCTTTACATTTGGATATGAACAGTAAAGAAGAAAATAGTTTTCCCACAAAATTAAAGACTTTTGTGGTGTTCTTCTCATTATTGCACTAAAAATAAATGATTTTCTCACATTAATCCAATTTTTCCCGCTTATTTATTATATTATTTGCATTCTCCTGTTGGAATGGATGAGATAGTTTATTGATATTGTCAAGTTAAATAAAAGAAATGAAATAAATGTCGGGTGGAGAGAGAAGTAAAAGTTTGGGAACTGATGCTAGCAATTACTATTTGCAACAAGACTAGTTTTCTAAATGATAAAATCAGAGGAAGCCATTTGCAAAAATGCTAAAATCAAATCAACTGTTAATTTTATCACTTCGAAAAATTCCCCTGACGGTCTTTTCTTTTTTTGAGAAACGGCATTTTTCATATAAGCAAAGCAGAAATCGAACCGGCACATAACTCACCTTGTATAAAGTAAAAATGTACGAAATGTTCTTCTATTATTACAGTGAATTTTGTACAACTATAGATCCATAAATTTCAATAGATAAAAAATAAAAATTCCCGAACTCATCAATAATTTACCCAAAAAATAACTCATCAATGAATATATACTACTTCACAACAATTAAGATTTGAGTGGCGTTGGGCCTCTCAAAATCAATTTTATTCTTTAGTTTTTTGGGGAGCTTGTATGTAGTGGAGCGCAACTGAGGAGACAACACAGACAAATAATACTACTAAAAAAGATTCTCAAATTTTTGCCCCCAGAGAGAGAGAGAGAGAGAGAGAGAGAGTTCTGTCGGTATATCAAGGTGGTTTCCACTAAAAAATACTTTCTTCTCACTCTAGTAAAAAAATGAGTATAGTTTCCGCTGAATAATATTTTTATGATTTATGTGAGGAGAAAATACTATGGCTATAATAAAAAGACTAGCAAAAATAACAAATACTTATGCTAAAAAATACTACTAAAAATACTTTAGTGGTAACGGAACCGGGGGAGGTGTTGCACAATGTGTTGTGCACGCGAGGAGGCACCGCTCCGGTACCACTCCAATGAGGGGAAACGTTCATTGCGTATAGCTCGTCGTGTAGAACATGCATGCCAAAAATCAGACCGTTCGGACATCATTACGTACCTCATCGGACCATTATTATCTTGAAAAGAGTGGATCTGAAACACTGGATCAAACCACTAGAACCCATTATTGCTAAGTTAGTATGTTCCGATAAAATACTTCGTGATACCCGATCGAGCTAATTTTTGATTCACTTGTTTTACTCGATGAGCTCTACACAATGAACGTTTCCGATCATCAGAACGGTATCAGCGCAGCGCCGCCTTGCGTGCACAGCTCGCTGCACATCACCTAGCTGCCCAGCACTGCTGTTTCCAGTGGTAACTTGGCCTCGCTCTATCTTCTTTTCTTGCTTTACTTTTTCATCTCTAGGCTTTGGTTTTTGGGCTGTACCCCATCTGTAGAGTTTCTTTCCTCTGTTCTCTCTATTATTAACCTTTTGTTTGAACTTTTGTGGGTGTGGGGTCTGTCTCTTATTGACCTCAATGCACTCCCACTTGATTCTTTTTTTGAACTCCCACTTGATTCTGCTTCCCAAAGATTGTAACGAGGGGTTTGTTTTCAATTTATAGACTTTTCCTTCAAATTTTGCTTGCACTAATTAACCATTTTATAAGGGATATATGGGGAAGCGGGCCCTGTAGTGATGTAGTCACCACTGGCGGTGTAGTGGGCTAAAAACGGCACCGTTTGGTGCCCACTCCAAGCCTTTGTAAAATGTGATTTTGTGGGGCCCACTTTCGGGTCCCACACAAACGATCCGAACCGTTAAATAATTTTAAAATAATTATTAAGATGATCTCGGAGAAAATCAGGCCCATTGGATATTTTTACGTTACTCATCTATTCTTTGATTTTCATTCAGAATTCAGGATCCTATCAGTTTGAATGAATCTTCAGGAAAAGTTATAAAATTGTGGACTTGGAAAATCATTGATCTAAACCATAAGAGTCGTAGATCTCGTTGAGATGAGTATCTAGTAAAAAAATTATCTTGTTCTGACATCGATAGGTGTAAAAAAAACTCATATTTTTAGTGTTTTGATACCTATCCATGTCCGAACGAGATAATTTTTTTAGTAGATACTCTTCTCAATGAGCCCTACGACTCTTATGGTTCAGATCAATGATTTTCCAGCCCACAATTTTATAATTTTTCCTGAAGATTCTTTCAAACTGGTAGGGTTCTAAATTCTGAATGAAAATTAAAGAATAGATGAGTAACGTAAAAATATCCAATGGGCGCGATTTTCTCCGAGATCATCTTAATAAAAATTTTAAAATTATTTAACGGTTCGGATCGTTTGTGTGGGACCCGAAAGTGGGCCCCACAAAATCACATTTCACAAAGGCTTGGAGTGGGCACCCCGCTTCCCACCCGACCATCTATCTTGGCACCGGAGACTTGAATTTAATCAAAACTCCAAGCGATTCGAGCCATTCATTGTTTGAATTAAATTCCAAGCGTTCATTACCGAAATGAATGGCTGGATGGACTCACTACAACACTGTGGTGAGCTCCTTACTACAAGGACCCGTACCCATATACGGGGGTCTCATTTTTAACTGTTCATTCTTAACATTTTGGCCTTTTAAATTATGGTTGGAATGTATTTTGAATTTGGTGCATTTTACAACAGGAGTAGTGTTTGACTAGGTTTTTTATTAATGAAAATGGAAAAAGTGGAAAATGAAAATTCAAAAAATCCACCCCAGCTTATTTTCGGCTCCTATCTTCTAATATCAAATTTTGATAATGAATTTTGCCTAATGTGTTTTGAATTTCGACAACCAAACACTTAAAATTAAAAAATAAGAATCTGAAAATGCGAAAATGCGAAAATGGGTTTGTACTTGCAGTTCCATTATGTGCTCTCCCTTAGTCACACCCTCTCTCACATGGGGTGTGAGGGTCAAATGTGGGGACCACACCCCATGTAAGAGAGGGTGTGGCTGGGAGCCCCAGGGAGCGCGTATGTATCGCCGTTGTTTTACAGTTTCATAGCAAAACGGTAGTCACGACAGGTGGCTTGTTTATTTCT
The DNA here is from genome assembly GCA_963854785.1 of Vaccinium vitis-idaea. Classification (NCBI taxonomy): domain Eukaryota; kingdom Viridiplantae; phylum Streptophyta; class Magnoliopsida; order Ericales; family Ericaceae; genus Vaccinium; species Vaccinium vitis-idaea. The sequence continues at coordinate 7,178,452 of OY978221.1, forward strand.
TGTCATGTCATTGTTATGGTTCATACTTTACTGATTGAGCTCTCTGGGTACTCTTAATTTTGAGCCATTTTCAGTTTTCAACATTTTCGTCTGTTTTTGAGAGTTTGGGATCTCTGGGTTTTTCGCAGATTTGGGTTTTGTGCCACTTTGAGATACAGTAATATATTTTGAGCTACTTTGAGAGAGAGAGAGAGAGAGAGCCATGGCAGGAGGAGGAGGTCCAGCAAAGGCAGATGAGCCAGCGCCACACCCACCAAAGGATCAACTTCCCAGTGTTTCCTACTGCATTACGAGCCCACCCCCATGGCGTGAGTCTCTCACATCCACTGTTTTTTTCTCTTAATTTAGACTCTGGTTTTTACTTTTTTTGTTTAGTTTCAGCTCATATTCTTGGATAGATTCAGAGGGATATACATTGATTTTTGCACATATATGTGTTGAGCACTTAATCTAGCTACCTGTGGGTTCTGATTCTCTGAATCTTGTTGATTCTTTCTTCTTAAAGTTCTTTAGTTCTTTTTGTCAATCTTTCCATTATATTCGTTACTTTACTGTTTAATTTAGCAAGTTAATTTTTCTGGTGCCTTCTTTTTGCCTTTCCTTTATTGTACTGTTGTAATTTTTAGACGGAAAAGGCCATTAACTGAAGCTTTAGTTTATTTATTTATTTGTTTAATTTTTGTGGCAACTCGAGCTATGTGCTTGTGGTTGAGTAAGAAGGAAAAAAATTGGACTGTTCTCTTTGTTTACCGGAATCTTTTCTGTCAATTTACTTGAATCATGTATGAAAAATTCAAATCCTGACTTAAACTTTACGGAACAATTTTGAGATTGGCTATTGTCATTTTTTTAATTTAGTAAAGATTGTGCCAATCTTCATGTACTTCTTCTCATTTTGGGTATTAGTAAATTCGTTGCAAACATTCTGATTCTTATCTGGCCAAACAGCTCTGAGTTTTCCCGTTTTCGATTTGGCGTTTGCTGTCTTTGCCTATCATGATGAGATTCACGTAATCAATGTATTAATTTTTCGTGGTAATTTCTTTGTGCAGCTGAGGCTATCCTCCTTGGGTTTCAACATTATTTGGTGATGCTTGGCACAGCAGTTATCATTCCCACTGCTCTTGTTCCTCAAATGGGGGGAGGAAATGTAAGGCCTAACAATGAAAATATGCATTTATCACGATTTTGTCACAAATGATTTAAATAAATCTAATCACACCTTATTTGCTGTTCTTTTAGGAAGAGAAAGCAAAGGTCATCCAGACTCTACTCTTTGTTGCTGGAATTAACACATTATTGCAAACGACTTTCGGGACTAGATTGCCTGCTGTGATTGGAGGGTCGTATACGTTTGTTGCAGCCACAATTTCAATTATCCTCTCTAGTCGATTCAACGATCCTGATCCTATTGTGGTTTGTGATATAGATCCCTCGTTGTTATAGTTGGTGTTGTTTGCATAGACAATTGATTTGATAAGCTTAAGCACAAACTCACATCATTAGTATTTGTGCATGTCAGTGTTCATTGAAAGTTATTTTTCATGTTTGCCCTTCTTGAAACCTTCTATGCTCTCTGTCTGCGTGTGAGTACAGTAGTACACGTATTGAGAAACATGACTGATTTTCCCGTTTATTGGGTTTACCATACTTCTGTCATCACTAGCATTTTCATGTTAACAGTACTATTGTACTACAGTGGGATGTGAAGTTTCATCCACAGCAACTACGCACAAATATTTTTTTCTCATTAGATATGTTTCTTTGGTGACACAATAACCTAACAAGAGGAAAGAGAGGAAGACACAATCAAGTCCTAGAGTGATCTTGTTGATATTTTGGTCCAACCATGTGGTCATTTTTTATTGTCTTCTCAGAAATTCAAAAGGACAATGCGGGCAATCCAAGGTGCACTTATTGTTGCTTCAACTCTTCAGATAGTCCTGGGTTTCAGCGGCCTTTGGCGTAATGTCACAAGGTTGGTTCATTATTTACCAACACGCATGAAGTTCTAGACTGTGCTTAGCCAACTAGAATTTTTCTTATTGTTGCGAACTTGTAACTACAGTACATAGGCATGGACCACACGTAGCTGCAGTGCAGATATTTTTTAGTTTGACCATAATTCATCTTATTTCCATTATGCAATCCATCAGATCGTAAACTTAACTACAATGTTTGACTGCATTTACTGAATGAGTCCAAATCCATGATGTTCTCAGGTTCTTGAGTCCACTCTCAGCTGTTCCTTTGGTTGCTCTTGCTGGTTTTGGGCTTTATGAGCTTGGTTTCCCTGGGGTGGGTATACATATTCTGAACTTGTGTATATTGTGGATTCATGGATTTTACTCTGTTTCCGTCCGTAAGTGCATATGTATTTTTGTCTGGCTTGTTATTGTATCTCTATGGGATGTCAAGTGTTGACTCTGTTTTCTAGGTCGCCAAGTGCATTGAAATTGGGCTGCCACAACTCATCATTTTAGTCTTTATCTCTCAGGTAAGGTCTTTTACGATGTTATAAGTTACATCCACATGTTATTTCCTTTCCTACCTTGCATCAAAACATAATAAAATAGTTAATCTAAAACCATCAATCTTCTTTGATATTGGCAGTATATATCCCATGTGACAAAGAGAGGCAAAAATATCTTTGAAAGATTTGCGGTAATATTTTCGGTGACGATCGTATGGATTTATGCTCACTTACTCACCGTGGGAGGTGCCTATAATGGTAAAGCACCAACAACACAGGCAAGCTGCCGTACTGATCGTGCTGGACTTATTGATGGTGCTCCTTGGTAAGCACTTGCCTTCCTGTCACTATTTGGTTATCATAGTGTTCATTGATTCATGTATGTGGTTATAATGATTCTTCCATAAATAGATGCATTTTTAGTGTTTACCATATTCTCAAACTTTTAGCATTCATTAAATGTTTTTTTCCTCTAGGAACTTTTGTGATTGTATCGTAATGGTGTTTATATTTATGAATATGGGAAAGTAGGCTCTAACTTAGGTGGATATATATCTTTGTGGAGATTCTTTTCCCATGAGCTTTGGTTCTCTACACTTACATCCTAGCAAACTAATGAATGTGTTTACTGCTTTAAGTGATTACCATCTAAATAGAAGAAGGCTGTATACTGCATTCAATTTCTGTTGTGCAAAGTTTAAATGAAACCTCTTTTTTTTTTTTTTTTTTAATCTTTTACCAAGTGCCTGCTTCCCATTTTTCTTACTTTCCTGAATGCTTCCAATTTTTCTTACTTTCCTGCACTAGACGTAATTAGGTTTGAGGTGCCATGGTGATGAGCGTGGGTTATGGTATATTACAAGAAATATGGCTGGGTATTTCGGTAGATCATGTGTGCAAGAATATTCCTTACAATTCTACCGGTGTTTGCATTTGCAGGATAAGAGTTCCCTATCCCTTCCAGTGGGGAGCACCTTCCTTTGATGCTGGTGAAGCCTTTGCCATGATGGCTACTACATTTGTTGCTCTTGTAGAGGTTTGTTCTCCTCCTCATGCAACTAATCGAATCACTATAATGCATTGCCATTTCTTGTTTGTTGGACCTGTCGGTTATTATGACCATCATGTGTAAGAATATATCCTCTGCAGCTTACATATGTCCTCTTCTTCTAGGCATGAGTAGAGCTATATAGCTTTGAGTGGGTTCAATTGAACCCACTGAGACTTCTAAAAAAGTAGTAAAGAGAATTGATGCTTTCTTTTAAACATGGACATTTATACATTTTGAACCCACTAAAATCTTTGGTAGGTGTAAAATCAGATTATGAGGGTCGACTCATAACAATATAGTATATGTTTAGTAAGAATTGCCAGTTCTTACTTTTCAGTTAGAAAATTGATGTAATGACTTAAAGGAAACTTATTTCTATGAACCCAAGTAAATGATATATACATGTAGATTCTAGAAAGTGAAAAGCTTTTGCTGACTAGTTATATAATGAACCCAGACAAGAAAATGTTTTGCTCCTTCACTTGAATTGGGTGTTCTTCTCTTCCCATATCTCTTGGCCGCACAGCTTGAAATTTTAAAGCACTTCCTTAGAGGTTTTATTCACTATAGCACACAGACATACCTCTTGCCTGGGCATTAAAATGTCATTGCATCTTCATTACACAATATATATTTTCAATTGCTTCAGATTAAATTTTCTGCACTGGGGCCTCGTATTAAATGCAATATCCATCAGAGATATCTCAATTCTTCTGTGTTTTGAATGATAAGCAGTCCACCGGTGGCTTTATTGCTGTTTCGAGATATGCAAGTGCAACTCCCTTACCCCCTTCTGTTCTCAGCCGAGGTGTTGGTTGGCAGGTATATTCAATACCTGTCGTCTTAGTACTTAGTAGTATGCTTGTGGTTAGGAGTGCTAGTTTCTGATCCCTTGTTGATCACATTAATCTTTGCTTCAGCACAGGGTGAGATTCTTTTCAAACTTATTAAGCTTCTTTGAGTTCATTTTGAATGTGCATGTGCACAAAAAAGGGAAAAATAAGCTCAATTGAAAATGTACTTGTATCAATACGATATCCTTTTCATGATTATGTTAAAACTTCAATCTGTAGTTGCTGGGTGGCAGATTTGTGTTTAAATCTTAAACATATTCCTCCTTTTGGGGTAACACAATCTACACTGCCACTCGTAAGGAAGAATGATTTACTAGTTTACAAAAGATTGGTAGTCATATTATTGATAATACATTCACAACATACCAAGTCTCTGGCCAAAGTGTTCATTAATTTTTTCTTTCCTCTTCTTTTTTACTTGTTTGTATCTTGTGTCAATTCAATTTTATCAGTCCTTTCATGAAAAAACTGTTGGAAAACAGAAATAACAAAAGAAAGTGGAAAATAAAGAAGAAAAACAAACCTAATGCCGCTCCTTGGTCAACCATATTAAGTAGGGTCCTGACCAACTTCTTGATCACTTTGGTTGGGGATCTAACTCACTGTATTACGAGAAGGAATTTGCGCTTGGAATATCAAATATTGGAAATATCGGTGCGAAAAGATAATGGTAATGATGGTTAAACTTGAAAGTACGGGAATGGTAATAATTTATTTATTTTCTGGTGTGGTGGGTCAGGCAGGTGGGGAAATTCATCTTTGAAATCTTTCAATGTAGTTCATTTTAAATGTCCAAAAACACATTTCATATTTCCAAGATTAATGGCAGTCCATATTGCCTTGAACTTATTTTCCATCACTATCTCAGGGAATTGGCATTTTGCTGTCTGGGTTGTTTGGAACGGTGACTGGATCCTCAGTATCCATGTAAGAAATTAGTTAAAAACCTTCGTAACTCCCTTCCATTTATTTGTATGGATTGAAACAGAACGAACTTACCAATGAGTTTGTCTTATTTATCTGCAGTGAGAATGCTGGTCTTCTAGCTTTGACCCGCGTTGGCAGTAGAAGGGTAGTGCAAATATCTGCGGGGTTCATGATTTTCTTTTCCATTCTTGGTGAGTAGTTGTCCCAAGCATCTTATCTGAAATTTAATTTTGTTACTGGTTTCGTTCATAGTTTTCTTTGAAACAAGTAATACATGAAGCAAATTTCATTTCTTGTTTGCTTCTCTTCCTTTGTTGTTAGTTTGTTTCTTCTTTCAATTGATCGAGACATAGCATTTTTTTTTCAATACCTGTGACTAAAACCGACATGTTCAGGGAAATTTGGAGCAGTCTTTGCCTCGATTCCAGCGCCAATTATAGCTGCTTTATATTGTCTTTTCTTTGGTTATGTGGGTAAGTGTCAATGACTTAACTAGATAGCTAGCAGACATCTTTCAATGTCTAATTTATATGATTTGTTTTAGTAAATGCCTCTTTGCTTTCACCCATACATCTGCAGGTGCAGTCGGTTTAAGTTTCCTCCAGTTCTGCAATCTCAACAGCTTCCGAACAAAATTCGTATTGGGCTTCTCTATCTTTTTGGGCTTATCTATACCCCAGTACTTCAATGAGTACACCGCAATCAAAGGATATGGCCCCGTTCACACAGGAGGAAGATGGGTATGCTGAAAACTCCAACCCTGAAATCTTGATTTACTTTGAGGTTCCATTTTTTGTGACATAAAATTTTTGCCTGTAAAATCTTATACCCATATTTTCATTATTTGGTTGGACCAAAAGTAAGTAAAATATTTCTGTGTCAGGATTTTTATGACATTGCCAAAAGTTATTTTCCTTATTAATGACCGGCAAGTTATTTTACCTTGTGTTGTCAACCCTTCTATAGACTTTTGAGTCTTTTGACCCCTCAGGGTTGGCAACCCCATTGAGGGAGGAGGGAGGTTCTTTTTTTGTCTACCGATATAGGTACATATAGTTTTTGTATGTATAAGATATAAAGATACTAATATTCTGTATTTGCAATGTCAGTGTTTTGTTTTTGTTTTGTTGTTTTACGAATGTGTTTCACTGAGATTGATATTTGAGTTGTTTTTTTTGTCATTTTCAAGTACGAAACATCGAGAAATTAAAACGAACGAAGTTGGTTTTGGACAAATCACTTTTACATAAAAAAAAATTGTTTCAAAATTGATGTCAAGTTTATTTTGGGACCAAACAGAGCCTTAGATTCTGGTAGAATAATGTTACTTTGTGAGTGAGCTCGATTGAAGATATTAAATGTCCTTCTTGTACTGTGCAGTTCAATGATATGGTTAATGTTCCTTTCTCATCAAAAGCATTTGTTGCGGGCATATTGGCATATTTCTTGGACAACACACTACACAAGGACCCTACAATAAGGAAGGATAGGGGTAAGCATTGGTGGGACAAGTTCCGGTCATTCAAGACCGATACAAGAAGTGAGGAGTTCTATTCCCTACCCTTCAATCTCAACAAATATTTCCCATCCGTTTAACTGCGTGTCACAGAGGTATAATGTGGTATTCTGGAATACTGCTATCTCTCGAGGGGTCCTTGTCTCATCTAATTACGTGCCAAAGCAGTATAAATTAGTGTTCCTATTACATTATCCATTTAGGACATTTGTTAATTTGATTTTGCTGTTGTAAAGCCAGTTACTGATAAAGACTTCAAAGTAGCAATGACACACAAGTTTGCTTCTATTAACATTTCCCCCCCTCTTGTGCTGCCTAAAATCTTCATTCCTGCATTCACATTCTCAATCTGGTTTTAGTTGGTATTTGGAGGAACTCGTAAGATGCAGAGAGTAGCTCTGATTTTAGCAGATGGTGGATGAATGCTTGATGTATGAGCTTCCTCAGGAATTTCAAACCGGGGGGCCTGTAGTGAGCAAACAAACTACAGGGGTGTAGTGAGCCATGACAGCCATCCGTTTAGCAATCAATGTCCGGATTATCTTATATGTGAAATCCTTATCTTTACGTGAAGATAGCGTGAAAATAATCCAGACCGTTGATTGCCGAACGGACGACCGTGATGGCTCACTACACCCTCCACTACAGGGCTTTGTGTCAATATTTCTCCAATGTTGATTTTGAAGCAATTTGTTTTTGTGAGGTGGCTTTGATTTGTTGACCTGTGAATAGCCCCATTTGGTGAAATTGAGAGCAAACACTCTGGTTTCTGAGAATAGGTTATTTGGAGCCCTTCTGAGAATAGATTACCAGAAGGGGAGACGGTGAAAACTGTCAGTCGTAGGCTCGGGTCTGTTGTATGTGTGAAAACTGATTAGCAGACTGGACTTTGACCCCTGGCACAAAATGTAGAGAAGTAAACAAAAAAAATTAGGTCTAAACGCATCTCGGCAGTTAGGGATGGCGATGTCGAGGATCTTCTCTCCCAGAATACTGAGCTGAACACTCCCGTCATAATAGAGAGTTCCAGTGTGAAGCACCTCAAGTCCAAGGCGTATTCAGACCTCTAATGACGTTGATTCTTTGGACGGTAATCATTGTTCGGTTTGCTCAACCAATCACATGTTGAGATATCTCAGGTCTATACGAATCATGGCTTCTAGGAATCGTGTTGGTAAGATAAGTGGCCGTCATATGGCTGGTCAAACAAAGAGCAGGGCTCGAAGAAAAAAACTAAGGTTCAAGGATCTTGATGATAATCAATGCGTTCATACGTTGCATTAGTGTAAATGATCGCATGCTATTGATGATAGTTGCAGCGACACTCATGTGTTTCACGCACCACAAAGACGGATGCTACAGTAGTATCCTTTATAGATCTGTTTTCTCTAATCATTTGTTTTGCAGGTGCTTTTGTGGTTATTCTTCCTATAGCTTTTACGTGTTGACGTCCAAATAGCCCTCTCTAACTGGATTTGTGCATCTCTATTTCATTTGATATTCTGTAGTTTGTGCTTGCCAGGTATAACTGTGTTTTGTTCTGTGGGTCTGAAGATAAGACGTGACAGATTAGCGTCTTCACCAGACACTGCTCCTTTATCCAATGTAATGGCGGCATTACAGTTGGATTAATAAGATTTTCTCTCTACTAGGAAAATTAAAAAAAAGAAAAAGAAAACGTAAATACCCAAGTAAATGTCTGCTGAAAGAGTTCTTTACAAATAGTATTGATTATCTCATATCCGGTGGGATTTGTCGATAATCGATATCAAAGGTTTGTGCCGAGCACCTAGTGCACACGTGTGCTGTGTAGCGGTGAACATTTAGCTTATTGTTTTGAAGGGAAGAAATCACATACAATAGTTTCTTTTAAGTACGGGGTATTACATTCAGAAGTTCCTGTACTTCTGTCCGTACTTTCCCGAAAAGTTCGGGGGAAATACCATCCGAACGACAAGCCGTAATTTTAGTAAATGTGTGGTGTAAGAATTCCTGAAGTATTAATCGTAGCTCAAATCATGAAATTGTTGGGTAGATGGACCTTTCCTGGACCACTCAATGAATGATCAATTTGACAATTTGGACTTTCCTTGGGCTTTCCGTCAAGATCATTGTCACCATTACTGCTGTCAAAATCATGTACTACAATTTTGGCTTGAGTTCTTGGTCATATCTTGCCAACCTAATTGCTGTTGCCAAATCCAATCAAGTTGTAATCTCCAGTAACAGACCCATTATTTGCTTCTTCTCAACTGACATAACCCTTTTTTTTCCCTTCCACTTCTTGTACTCTGTTTATGAATGGAGAATCACTCTTTTTTTTTTTTTTTTTTTTGTTTTGATTTATCAATGTTTGAAAACACCACCTTTTATAAGGGAAGAGGGGGTGCTGGTGATCGGCCCTAGTGCTCGCATTCGAGCCGTGCAAAAGTGTTTTGGATGGTTCAGATTTGACGTTTTGGACAGCTCGGATGCGATCACCAGGGCCGATCATTGGGACCCCAAATCCTTTTATAAGAGGTCTTGCTATTGGGTTTACAATAAGTAACCAAAAAAAAGCACTCCAGTGCACATTTATACTTTTCAATACATTTACACCTATTTTTATACATTTTTCACACAATTCAACATGTTTTTTAAACCTTAACATAAGCCCATTGGGCGCATTTTTTTTTATTATTATAGCATTTTCCTTGTAAGAAATGCAACCATCAATCTCATGAAGAGTTGTCCTGGAGGCATGCTTAATACACGCAAGTCGGACCGGAAGCACTACTTCGAGTATCGGACGGGCGAGGAACGCGTAATAACCTGCTCTTGTGAGGGGGACAAAGCGGAAAACGACGGCTAATACCCCGTAAGTTGAGAAGCTAAAAGAGGATCATCCGCTTGAGTAGAGACTCGGGCCTGATTAGCTAGTTGGTTGGACAAAACTTGTCAAGGCAATAATCGAAACTGTATTAATACCTAAAAGAATTCCATAAAACGAGATTGAAATAACCCCGATCAGACGAATTTCTCCGGGTTTTTTCCCCTTAAAAAGAACAAAAGCCAGAAAAAAAAAAAAAAAACTATACCAAACAAACCTACGACTTCGAAACTTTTCCATCCCCTTTCTCAATTATGGGGCAGATTCTTGTACTCCAAACCCTAAAAATACTCTCTATGCTGTTTGGTTAGTGTACTTTATGCTTAATTAGAAAGCCAAAAAGCCATAACATTGACTGTAAATAGGGGCCTACAAAATGTTCTGGTCACAAAGAAAAGGGAGTTCAAATGCTACCCACTAGCTAGTTGTTTACTTGGATCATGCACCAACATTATTAAAGTTAAGACTTCCAAATGGAAGTTGTGGTTGTACAAATCTTGTGCAAAAAATTTAAAAATGTTAAAGAGATTTTTCCTTTTGTAATATTTTAATTTGGTACCATATTTTGGACTAGAGGAAGAACATTTAAGGTTGGGAGCAATCATACATCTAGCACCACAAATGACTTCCCAAAATAACATCCTACCTTAAGACATTGTTTTTAGGATTTTGGCAGCTATACTTTGATTGAAAAAATAGGAGCGTTAATTCGTCAGCCCGTCCTACAATGTACGAGTGACTGTAAGCAGTAGTTGAACTTGTTGAGTATTATTCTCTCCAAAAAATCCAATAGCTTAACATATTGTATTACAATTACACAATATATATACCTACGCGGCATTGTTCCATCCACCAATCAATGAGACAATATCACATAAGCATGTTATGTTATCTGACTTTTTCTATTCTTTTCAAGTATGGCGGTAGTCAAATTAGGATTCTTTGATTCTTTCCCTACAATAAATTAAAGTTTGTACGTCTAATTTAGTCATAAGTCTTCGATCTCAAGTCTTTGTAGGGTTTCCAATATCAATGCAAAATTGTGGTTCCTACTACAAGTGGCTTTTTTTAGTTTCATGCGTGACTTTCCCATTATCTAAAGCAAGATATACAAGGCATTTATTGTGATAAGGGTATGATTGCAAATGTGCAATGGGAATTTTTTTTAACATTTTGAAAGATGATTGTTGCTCTCATAATAAAACCTATAAGATAAATTTGGTGGAGTCCCTTAATTAATTTCTTTGATTATCTTAACAAGTTTATGATTCTGGTCATAAATCTCATTTTGAGTATGGAAATTCCGCATGCACCATTTCATCATCATCTTCCCCTTGCGACACTACATGTCACACACCCACCTTAAAATGACAGTCGAACTCGAAGGGAATTCAGTGAAACTTACAACCGAGCTGAGCCGAGCTTTATATAGTGTTCGAGCTTGGTTCGTTTGTAAGCAAGCTGAGCCCTTCATTTTACTTAATACGAGCAGAGCCAATATAAACAAGTCGAGTTTTTTTTTTGAGCCGAGCTGAGCTTTAGACTTTAGAGTCTTGAGCTTAGCTCGTTTATTACAGGAACCTAAAACTCAAGCTCGAGCTCTGCGCGACTATTGAATGAGTCGAGCCAAGCTAAGTAAAGCTTGAGCTGCTTGATTCGTTTGAAGCCCTACTGCCCTAGTCTCCATACCATATTTATCAGTTGTAATCGCACTCCATCTCCCAAAGATGGGGAGGCTCTTTCCAGGATAGGTGACACTGTCACTGCTAGAAAATCAAAGAGAATACCAAGAAAAGAGCCGACGTCCATGAGCTAGCTGATCAAACATCTCAATTCAAAATTCAAGTTGGGCTTTACTTGATCCGGAAGAGGAATTTCCGTAGTGTACTAATGTACTACGAGAATGTAGGGTTTCTCGGTTGGCTCTACTGATAGCTTATCGCCGCGATCTGAATCGTTTAGTTTCTGAAGTTTGCTTAAATATATTTGATTACACAAAATAAAAGTTGAATTTATTACACGTCATTAGCCCGTTGGCCAGACAAATCTATCTTGAGTCGTGTAGGTATCAATGTACAAGATACTTAGATTTTTAGTGTAACTTCTACTACTAGTCAGAGAACTCTCAAAATTGAAGGGTAAATTACACTTCCCTCCCCTGAGGTTTATAACAACGTCAGCTAGTTCCCCTACTTTTTTTTGAAATTACACTGTGCCCCTAGTCAGAGTTGTCTAATGGATGGCGTTGTTTTACAATTTTGCCCCTGTCTTGTTAAATTGACACATCATTAAACCTCCTTCAAATTATGAGGTGGGACACACTAGATTATTTAAGTGGTAAAAAACGGTGGGTTGTACAACAGATAAAAAAAATAGTGGGTTGTACCATTTTCAAGTTAAATTGAGAAAACTAGAAACAAAAATCAATTTATGGAAAAAGAGAAAACAGGGTAGAAGAATCGAATAAAACAGTGACGTGTGGTACTGTTACTTCTCTACCCAAATTCCTTACTTTTCTTCTATGGGTGATGTACTAAGCTCTCCACCACTTTACTTATTGACACCCCAAATCCCATACAACCAACCAGACTCGATATATGCCATAATTGCACCCATTTCAAAACTTAATACAAAACCCCAGCCTTGAAAAATAGGAACCCAATAAATTGATACCACAACAAAATTTCTCGCAAACTCAAATTTCATAACACAGAGAGAGGGGGGTAAAGATGAAAGAGGCATAACTCCTATTTTAGTCTTGTTAGTCTATAGCGTTGTCTAAATAAACAGTTTTAATTTTTCGAATTCACTAAGTACGTAGGCCATTTTATAGAGTTGCAGTTTTGTTACGTGTAACTATGCATTCGTTCACTGAATTGGAGGTCCAATTTTCATATTGAATTGGAGATGTGGCACACCCTTTTTCTATTGTGTAACCCATGTGGAAATGAGGGCATTTATGTTATTATATGAATGAATGATGGGAATCTTTTTTTCTTAAGATCCACCATAAGGGTAAAAATGGGCAATAAAAGAAGTTTAATTCCGTTAGCCTCATTGACGGCAATCTAATGGAAGGGGGGATTTGATAGCCAAAGGTGAACCAAGAGGAAGGACAGTGTAATTTTAGAAAAATCAAGGAGGCGTCTGCAGTTGTCATAAACCACACAGAGGTGACTGTAACGATTCAAAGCTCAGTATGGAGCTTACCAAAGCACCCTATAATCTATATGGAGGACTACTAGTGCAACTGCTTATGAGGGAAAATTATTGGGTGGTCATGGTATTCCAACACTTTTCTCAGCCAAACATTCTTATGGGCCCCAGTACTCCAAGTATGTGGAGTGACAAAAATGTGTGGTAAATAAAGGTGTTGGGGCATTATGCAGCGATGCCCCGAGACCACTAAATAATTACTCGGACATATGATTTTTCAATTTACATTAACTTTGATGTGAAGGTTTGACTATATGATTATCAAAATGTCGAGCAAGGAAATGCGAATACATTCTCAAATTGCATAAATCTCTCGCAATAATCGAAACAGAATCTTAGTGCTCTAACACTACGCGGCGGTGCCCGGCCGAGACCACTGAATAATTATTTGCTCGTATGATTTTTTCAAATTTCATTAACTTTTGATGTGAAAGTTTGACTATATGATTATCAAAATGCAAAGCAAGGAAATACGAAAAAAACCCTTCTCAACTTGCCTAACTAAACTTAAATCTCTCACAATAATCGAAAACAGAATCTTAGTATTTGACCACCCTGAAGTTTTCCGCAATAAAAGGGATATGCTGCAAGTTCTACGAAACTACTGTACTGACAAACTTGATACCTCACTGGTTATAAAAAAAAAAACCTTGATTCCTTGACCCCTCCAAATTATTTAGTATCATGCATGCCTTTCTATTTTTTGTTGGCACAGTTTTTCTTCTGTTTTTAAAAACGGAAACGATATGGGTACAGACCTTCTGTTTGTGCGTTCAAATCTATTTCGGATTTCATAAAGACGATACGAGCCGCTCACTTTTTTCAAAAATATTTTGTTTTGGGTCGTTAAAAATCAGTTCAACCGAATATCGGTAGGGCTGTTTTCGAAACATGCAAACTTTGTTCAAGAATTCAGCTTCAATTTCGAAGCAAAGTTGGATGTTTCTTAAGCATAGTTGGATGTTCAAGAATTCATGCTTCAATAAACAACTCCGATTATTTTTGTGAGATCCGAAATGATCCTGCAATCCAATCTGGTATTACTACTATTATTTTAACAAACAAGTCTGCAAGGAGTCAAGGGTGGCAGTGATCCAAATCAAACCAGATGGGAAAAGGAGTAAGTGGGCCCACCAACCATGACTTGTCGTTCGTCTGATCTGAAGACAGAAAAACACCATGACAGATTTATTGCTCCCCCAATATCATTTGCTTCTTGCTTTTGTTTCCAAATTTAACAACCAAGCATGGTACTTTATTCTTGGTCCGTTTGATTATCTAGCACATGAGTGTAATCATCAAATCAAAATGAATATATAATGCATGCATGCTCATATCATTGGACCGTCCCGTTTAATTTTAGTGTTGTCGTGTCAGGTCATATATTTATCTTTATGTCGAAAAATTGTCGATTCAATCTCTCTAAATTCGTTTAGGATTCGAGTGAATCGAGTCACGTCAACGAGCCGCCGGTGGATTGTGACTAAAAGTATTGGACATTATTTTGACATACGCATTATGGGATCAATTGGGATGACAATATCGTCATGAAATGAAAGGTTGTTCCCCGTTCCTTTAAATGTTTATGGTATGATGACATGCACTCAATATTGTGAGTGCAAATTCTAGATACCCAGAAAATTATTGTGACTTCTAGGCATGCAAGAGTTGCGGGGACCAACTTTTTTTTTCTTTCTATATCTTGCAAGGGAAAATGTTTTGGGTTGATAAATAATGGAATGACATTGAATTTGGGAAGAGGTTATTTGATGTGACACGCAAGCAGATGTAATTTAAGGTGTGGTGGAGAGGTGTACCTCTACCATTATTCGAAAGCTCGTGACAAAAACATAATTGCTAGTGTTAGAGCTTGTTTGTTATCTTGGGAAAAAGTTCATTTTAATGATGCAAATAGGTTACTTTGTATAGAATGGAACACACTGGCAGTCAGCCTTGGGTATTTATATTGGATCCGGGGTGCTGGAAATCACCCTAAAAATCGCCCAAAACTAACTTGCATTTCCATATAGTAAAATTTAAGTTCACCTCACCATTCTCAAAACCCAATCCGTTGACTTGAACATTTAGCGTAAAAAGTTACACATGTAGCCAACAGGGATGGAGTCATTTGTGAATAATTTTAGCCATTTGTTTAGATCGATCTAAAATTAACAATGTGAACTCGACTCATCAAAGTCTTGATTTTTATTTGTTTTAATCGGCACCTTACCGAAGTTAGTAAATTGTTCAATGATTCCGTAACTCTTAAACATCCTAGTACAAATTCCTAGAGCCTGATGAAACATACATAGAAGGGTAGGGGTTGGTTTGTTTTGTTTGTCTGGTATAGCCTTTGGAATTTGGATGGTACAGTAGCTTTTTGGACCCTCAACTTTATTCCCTTGCCCTTTATATTTTAGTGTGATTCTTTTATAAAAGAATTATTATATAAAAAAAAAATAGAGGAAAACGAGAAGAATTTTTGTTTTGGGATTTGGAGGCACATCACAAATTGTTACAAAAAAAGACAATACATAAAAGTGCTCCAAGGATTTTTACCATCACCGCAGAACCTATACTAATAAGCGCAATATTACCCTAGGAGCATGGAATAATTTCTCATCTCATGACATTTTCATGCCCCTGGTTCGGTGAGTAATGAGAAAAGTGTCTCTCTCGCACCCTTGCGCCCACACAAAATATAAGTCTTTCCTATCCCCGCACTCAACTTCAAGTACTGCTCCATAATGAAAAGGATTGCATAGAAGCCTGCGAATTCATTTTTCCGTTTATCTTTGTAATTAATGGTTATTTTTTTAATAATTATTTTCGGGAATTTTGTTTTTAACGAAATCTAACCATAGAACACTTTTTTCCCCCTTCACAAAAATCCTCAATTTGGGACTGGCGCGTGTAGGTTAACAAGCTAAAGACGCGTGGGAATTGCAGCATCCTCGTCAAAGAATAACGTACTACGTAATAACTTACGTAATTGCACATCAACCGTTCTTTTGCTGATATGGACACGTGGCGACAATATACAGCACCAAAACAGCATTGCACTCCAGCTGGTGAATAGAGTTTTGTAACGTTTCTATAGTCGGGGCTTCCATCAGCTGTGCTTCGAGATTCTCTTTCCTCTCAAATTCACCAATCACAATTCGCCACGTCAAAAAATACTATTTCTTGGATTTGGTTTCTCTATAGTACGTGGCGGACGCATAATTCATACTGAGCAGGTTTTTGAACTACGTTTATATCTATATTGTAACAAAAAATATACTCCATAATATATATTGCTATAAACTCATTTAATTTTGTATCCATGACAAAAAAAAATGGTCAATAACTTAAAATTTTAGGGGATTTTTCACACATTTATAGAAACTTTATGAATTTTTTTATTTAAGGGATTTGCAAGAGGCTGATTCTATAAAACTTTTTCAAATTAATCTAAACAACTAATAACATCAAGTGTGAATATTTGGGGTTGTGGAGGGCTGGGGCACCCCTAGGGCTAGCACCCTCTTGGGTCCACCCCGGTATGTAGGGATTTAAATCGAATGAAGTCTCGCAATAATAATTTTGGACTATTAGACATTCTTACCCTAAAATTTGTTGGTAAAAATCTTTCAGTAAATGAGACCACTTTTGTGATCGAGATAAATAGTCGAGATTATACAGACCGCTCTCTCCAGTTCCCGTCTGCATAGGAGGATTGACAAATTGTGCAAAATTGCGTCTTTTTGTCACTGGATTCAGGTGCACTACAGCATTCTCGGATCCGCCAAATTATATATTCTTGTTCTCAATAAAAATCACAGAATCCCCACTCACTCCTGTCATTATTGCAATTTACAAAATTTACAAACACTAGCTCCAATCAAAAGCTAAAAATCTTTGGAAGTTTACTGCCCACTTGGTTGGTAGGTGGGTTCCTTATAAAAGACACTGTTGCCATTCTTTCACCCCCCTTCCTCCTTCCATCTCTTACAAACAAAGTTTGAGGAGAGAGAGAGAGAGAAAGAGGAGAGAGAGAGAGATGGGGAATTGCCAAGCAATTGATAATGCAAGTCTAGTAATACAACACCCAGGTGGTAGAACAGACAAGCTGTATTCCCCTGTCACTGCCAATGAAGTCATGAAAATGAACCCAGGTCACTATGTTGCTCAACTCCTCACCACCACCACAACCACAACCACCACCACCGCCGCCGCCGACAAGAATAACCAAGAAAACAGAAATGTTGTACGGATAACTCGGATAAAGCTTCTCCGGCCGACAGACTCTCTAACTCTTGGCCATGCCTACAGGCTCATCACCACTCAAGGTTTGTCAATCCATTGAATCCCTACTTTTTTCTTTATTTGTTTGTAGTGAAATAAAATTTGCTTTTCAAAATTACTAATTAAATTTCTACTTGGGTCATATCAAATGAAGTTTTCATTCAAATTTTCACTCAAAAATTATGAGTTCGGGCTGGAGATGCTGTAATTGGTTCGATTTTGATGTTAAGATTTGTGTGTTTTCTGGGTTGCAGAAGTAATGAAAGGATTGTGGGAGAAGAAGTGTGCAAAGATGAAGAAGAGAGAGACAGAGTCAGGGGATAAGAAGGATGGATGAAAGACAAGGTGGGTTCTGGATTTGAGGCACAGCCCAGAAGATCTGAGACAGAAAAGACCAATCAGGTGAATTTACTTGTACCAAATACTACCAATTAATCCTTTCATGTTTTAATTACAGAGGTTAATATAGTTGCAATT
>OY978221.1:7196321-7306189 GCA_963854785.1 Vaccinium vitis-idaea
GGTAAGGTAGGGTTTGGTTGGCTGAAATGATTTTTGAAATTAAGGAACTCTAAATGTCTCTCTCACTGGCCTGGACTTGGTTTCTACAGTGACCCAAGTCATTGCATTCTCATAGTGACCTCAAATTGTGGGCCTTCTGAAATGTTCAATTGGGATCGTAACCGTTATTTTTTCAGGAATGTTGAGCGTATTATGGGTACAGAAAATTATAATGATCGGAGATCAGTAGACACAAAATTGAAACAATTTATCTTACAATGTATTCTTTAAATGATATTGGCCTCCTCCTGGAAAGATTACTTATACTAACTGTCCTTTTTTTCCGAACTAATTTCTACTGGAATGAAATTTGTATCTAAATCTATCAAATATTCTTTTTGGGACGGAAAAAAATAATATCAATTTAGTTGGGTGTCACCTCCAAATTCGAACCGATGCTCCTCCACTAACTCTCATTCTGTACATGTATTTGCATGTGTAAATTGCGTGTGATGTAGAAAAATTCTTGTGGTAAAGGAGACTACTATATTAGGATATGATCAACGGTGTCGGCCATCAGGGTAAAAGCATAAGAGTAAGGGCGAGTTTCCACTACAGTATTTTCAGTATGCATAGACTACAAGTTGTCAAACTAGTTGATGAACGTGAAAAGAATGACTTGTTGATTCGACAACTTGTCGTCCAAGAATACCGAAAATCCCAAATATACTGAACGAGAGTGAGTTTCTACTACGATATTTTTAATATGCACAAACTACAAATTGTCAAACCAATTAACATACGTGAAGAGAATAACTTGTTGATTTGACAACTTACAGACAAAGAATACCGAAATCCCAAAAATACCTCAGTGGCAAAGCCAAACATTCCTAAAAGGCAAAGAGAAAAGGGGGAAAAGAAATGAAAAGGATAACTCCATGCGCAAATACTAGTACAGTAATTAAAAAGGTGGAGGAGTGCGTGCATGCAGGGGGCTCCAAAAACACCTGTAAATCTTATCCTATAATGCCTGTGCAAATTCTTGTGTGAGACAATCATACTTGTCGTCTTTATTAGTAGTAGCAGGACAGGAGTGCTTTGGAAGAAGGTGGAATCATTCTCATCACCCATGGAGAGTTAGATTCTTCTCTTTCCTTTTTTGTGTTCCAAAGCAATCAGGCTAGCTATGGTAGCTTCAGGAACAAATTCGGGGACATGTAGTGAGCAATTATGGCCGTTTGTTTGGCAGTTAACGGTACGAATTATCATACATAAAAGATAAGTATTATAAATGTAGAATAATTACATTTAATCGGGACCATAGATTGCTGAACGAACGACTGTAATTGTTCACTACAAGGGTGTGGTGAGTTTACTCGCTATATGCCCCCGATTCCAGCTTCAGGAACAAAAGCAGAATATGATTAGCTTTTTCTTTCTTTCCATGCATGCCTTTAAATTTAAAAATTCTCTTTTCCTTTAAACAAAAATTAAAGATTTGTAACACTCGGTCCCGTGTGGAAAGTTAAGTCAACAGTGATGATTTTTGTGCATAATTTTATAATCAAGTATTTTGGGCCAATGGTCTAGTTGGACTCCATCTAATTATTGCACCAAGCCCTTTTATGTTTATTTTTTTTTGGATATCTTTGAAATCAGGAAGTTTTATCAAGATCGGATTGAGAACACCGTATGTGGAGGAGAAAATAATAAGCAAAAAATAATATCGGCAAATTACACGTTGCAGTCTGTGTATAAGGTGAGTTTTTTTTTATTTTTATAATCGGATGTTCGGGCTAATTTACGCGCACCTCAACTAATTTCAAGGCCATGGAGGTAATGACCGGGTATAACCTCCAATGACCCCAAAAGTTAGCTCGCAAGGGGAATCGAATCTGAGACCTTAGGTGGAAGCAAACTCATGAATTCTAAAACAAGACTACTTTGCTAACCCCTTGAGATTTAAGGCGAGCTAGCTTCAACCGGTAGTGACGTTGTTTTTTAGTCTTCTTCGATAAAATGGGTATAATCCAATGTGGCCAAATCTGTCTTCATATGAACAATGTCACTCCAATCATCTTTTTATTATGTATCATTAATTTGGCTAAGTATAAAATTATGCTCAAATGTAATAGTTTTTTTAATAAAGCCGAAAATAAATCAAAATAAACCAGTTTTTTGGATTATTTTTCGTCTTTTTTTCACAAAATTTTAAGTTTGGCCAAAGATTTTATACTTTTTAGATTCCTCTCGTCGAGACAAGCTAAGAAACCACAAAAAATCGACCGAAAACTAACAAATGCAATTTTTTTTAAAAATAAAGACAACGAAAAAAACCAAAAAACCAATTTTTTCAGATTAGCCAAATCTAAGTATTTGATAATATAATAGTTTACATAATTAACTTATCTTCTTGCACATCTGGATTGAGAACAAATAGGGGTTCTAGTCATTTTTTTCACACAAATATATTTCTTTATTTTCCGGTGCACTGAAAATAAGAAGTCCTTACATATTGTCTCAGGGAAATAGAAAGAGTTGGAAAATAGCTACAATACACACCCAAGTGTACAATATGCACTTAATGTATGGTATGGTTCATATTGTGCTATCTCATGGGCAATCGTAACATTTTTTTGGGTGTTTCGTAACTTTTCAGCAATACGATTTGTAACATTTTCTATGGTTCATAACATTTTGGTGCCTCTCATAATTTTTATTAAAAAAAATTGTAATTTTTATTAATAAGAGATAATCGATTCGTAACTTTTATAGGGGTGCGTATGATACAGACCCAAATATGAGGTCCATATTGTAGCCTTTCCTCGGAGGGTTTATTAAATTTCTAATGCTCGACCTAATTCAAGTTTAGTAGAAGAATATGGGAACCATTCAAAATTTCAACCGACTGTATCATTTGTAAATGCAAGTGGTCCATAACAAACACCTTGTGGTGAGCCATGACCTTGATTACGGACGTTACTTCAACTTGCATTTTCTCCCTTTGAAAATATGGAAATATGGAGGGAGAAAAAAAAAAAAAAAGAGCGGATTTGGGGTTTCTGTAATGCTCTAAGGCACTATACTTTTGTAGTGCCCCTTATTCAACTGGCCATTTCGAGCCGAGCGGCTCGGATTTAATCCTATCTCGTAGAAATTTGAACTTTTTTTTTTGGAACCAGATTTTATATAACAAAAGGGACAAAACCCAAGACTCAAGGGGAAACCTTGAGGAGAACAAAACTCACTACACTAGGACATACCCTAGCGGTAGCATAACAAAGTCAAAACAAAAGAAAGCTAGACCCGTAGACCTAAATGTCACAAAGTACTGATGCAGAGAGTCCCCAATCCAACATCAAAGCTAAGTTCTTCGTAGTCCTACGCATATGTCTCCAAGAGCTCATCCGTGCTTTAATTGCCTCCACATACTCAGAATCATGCGCAACTTGCTGGAAGATCCTACTATTACGTTCTTCCCAAATATAATTAATACACAAAAGCAGCCAAACTTAGTTTGAGTACACTGGACAGCATAGAGCTATTCTTGCAGTGATTTGAACCCCAAAGGATCTCATTTATCAAGCCACAAGAGGGAATAGCAAGGCCACTCATGGATTTAACAGCCCTCCAAATAAGAGAAGTGAAAGAACAATAAAAAAATAAGTGTGAATGGGACTCAGAGCCACCATAGCAAAGAACACAAGAACTTTCACTGAGTAGACCCCAAGTCCTGAGTCTATCCTTGGTAGCCAATCGACCAAGAACTGCCAGCCAAATGATCATTGTTCGGATTAAATTCAAGCCACACATTATCAAAATGGATGGTTGAATCGGGGACACTACGGCGACCCCGTGTCTGGGAAAGAAACAGTAAACTACCAGTATTCGTGGCTCCAACATGCCTGAAAGAGTGGAAATGACAACAGTCTCAGAAACCAACTACACAGAGCGAGGGACTCTGCCGTCCCCATGGAATGGCAGGGCGTGCAATGCAACCCCTCAAAATTACATCTTTTGGGAAGTTTTAAGGGGTTCTAACTATGTTGTTAAAGCTCTATTTGACACTCATTTTGATTTATTGATTTTTTTGGGATCAGAAACATGATTCAAATCGCTCATCATTTTAAAATGCTTTTCTATGGGTTCCTGCAAAAAAAAAATTTGCTCGATTCGATGTCGGTTAGGGTTTTTTCCAAAATTCATAGGGCACTTTACGAATTTTGAAATAGCCAAGTGAGCTAATTTTTTGCATAAACTCATAAAATATTATTTGAAGATTAATGAGCGGTTTGAATGATCTACATTGAATCTGAAGTGGGTCCAAAAAAATCAATAAATCATATGAGTGACAAATGGAGCTTAAGCAACACAGTTGGGAACCCCCTTAAAACACCCAAGACGACATAGTTTTGGGGGTTGGCACGCACTGCCATCCCACGCCCATGGGGACACAAAAAATCAATAAATCAAATAAGTGTCAAACGGAGCTTTAGCAACACACTTAGAAACCCCTTAAAACCCCAAAACTACGTAGTATTAGGGGTTGGCAGGCCCTGCCATCCCACCTGTCTATATATAACAATGGTCAAGTTGCTGGTAGTATCATTTTCGTTTTCTGATTTTTGTAACACGCTTCAAACATTATTTTAGCAAACTGACTGTAGATTATGAATAGTCCGATAAAATTGGAAAGATACAAAGATTACGATCAAATAGTGTCAACTGGCTTGACGTCCACCATTCTTGACAAAATGGAATACATTTTGAGAGCCGTACCTGGCATTTTGAGGACTCAAGGTGAACTTTAAAGTTGAAGCGTTTGCATGCTTTACAAGCATACACCAAATAAATAGTAAATCAATCTGAAAGCAAAAAGAATTATCACTCTTCTTGAACTTTTAGCGGCAAAAATAGTAATTACTCTAGCATAATCAATCTTTTCAGTTCATAATGGGCTTATTTTTTTATACTTCGTATAAAACCCATAAAATTTGGGGACCCGGACCCCTAATTTTAGGAAAGATTTGGAGGCCCAAAACGCAAGCCTTCCTCACCTTCCCGTCTACGACTGGCCTTTCTGCAAGCATGTTCACCACAATATGGAAGTCAGGGGCATTTTCGACATCTAAAGTCTCAATGGTAATGACATTCGGTAGGTTTTGAGGCTAATATGAACAACATGTCATGCAACATTGCGTATGATTAATGATTGCAAAACAGTTATCGACTCAATTGTTACGTATACAGTGCTACCTCGACATGTTGTACAATTATGGTACTAAACAGTTCTCACTAAGAAGAAGAAGAATTATAACTAATGAATGCTCGTACTCGTAGAAAACTGCAAAAAAACACTAGCACACCTACTGATAGGCGCGCAAATGTTCATATAAGCGCTCCCTAATTTATCTTTGCTAAGTTCATTTATTTTATTACTTGGAGTTTAAAGCTTTATTTTTGTATTGTAGGTATTTGGCGGTTTTGATATAAAATATGCGCAAAGTCCAATTTAACTCGGCGTCGAAGCAAAGCCCATGGGTGAATAAAATCAATTGATGAAGCAAGCTTGGGCTTTGTCAATTATACTCCAACAGTCACGTGGCTATAGAAATTGAAAGGCATCACAATATCAAATGCATTCATGCATTAGGTGGGCCATTGTTCATAAATTTACTTTGACCAAGAGTGGACCCAATGGGCTTCCTCATGCAACGGTTGGTTGGCCTTATTAGAATGTACAAAGAGAAGTGTCGGCTAGGGCAATGGAACGGGCACCATAACCGACTTGGGTAATAGGTAAGGTGGGGCGGCAGTTTGCTATTATAAAGGAGAGACCACGAGATCAGAGAACAGACACACCACATATGAACAGAGACTTCGGAGGAAAAAGACAGCGAAGAAACGACAAAGCTGCGCACAAGCCTCATCACCCACGCACTGGTTGATCATATGTTTAACAGAACTTCGGTGTTTTTCACTCCGATGGCCAGCTAAACTCCCTACTCTAGGGCGTAGATGAAGCTTGTACTCCGAGTAACGTAGATTTTATTGTTATGCTGGATTAATTTTTCGGATTCGGTTGTGTGAACTAGATAATTTCATGTTTATGAAATTGATTTAATTTTTCCCATTTAATTACGTGTTTGATATCCGCGGTTTCAAATACTTTTCATGCAACGGTTTTAATTGAATTCGTAGTAATTAACTGTGATAGATTATACTATCGTAAGACGCGTCGTGCTATTAGACGGTCCGTGTCATAGAGACGGATCGTACTAGTAAGACGATTCGTGCTAGGCGGAGATAATCTATGCCGCTTGATGATCTACGGATAATCTTAGGAGATATCGCTAGGGCCCGCGAACCCTAACAGTATCCGATGAATCCGAATAAAAAATCCTATATTGCAATAAATCTAGGTTACAAAGGGTTAAGTGGATTCGAAACCCTAGACTTTTCTCTCATCGAATCTTTTTACTTTTTAATTGCTTAAGTTTAATTTAGTTCTCATAATTTTAGGAAACAAAATCATCATCATCTTCTTTTTATTGAATTAATCTAGAAATCAATTGAAATTTTGCGACTTAGCCTTTTAATCCCTGAGGAGCGATACTCGGAATATTTACCACTATTCGTTAGAGTAGTAGTAATTGTTTCGTTTTATAAATTATTTTTGATACGGAAACGACACGATCACCTACCCAGCATCTATGGGTAGTTTTATTTGAAGTACAAAACACAAATTCTAAAGCCAATGTTAAAATCTCACTCTGCACAATGTATCAAGGCTCATCTCAAACAACATACACAAAAAAAGGCGGCCCATTAACTCGACCTTCTTAAAACCTGCAATTCTTGCGATACCTGGATATCAAGATTGGTATGTGAACTCAGTATCACATCAAGTAGGTGTTGTGTTCTCAGTCACCCCTTCGACTTGTTCATGCTTGTCGAACTGGCTAAAGTTCCCCTTCTCCTTGAAGAGTTGAGAGTGATGGTGCTTACAATAGAGTTGATGTTCATGGGCCACATAGTTTGACGGGCTGATCACACAGCCTCCGTGCACGCACTTGAAACACGGCCTATGGTACGACACGCCATCAACCGCCACCTGAGAGAACAAATGCTACGTACGGTAAAAGCTGCACTAGTTCATACCCTTTGATGAAGATTTTTTTGTTAACAAACAGAGTGAATGGGTGATGACTGAAGACCATGAGGATGGTAGAACATATAACGTAACTATACAACTAGCAAAACATGCAACGCCAAAAGCCAATATCATATATTTGCATATAGTACTAAGAGCCTCAATTATTTTTGATGTCCGGGTACAAGTACCATACCTGAGAAAATTGGTTAGCAAAACTCAAAAAGGAAGCAGTACCAAACTTTTTGGGTTGAACATGAAAGCTACAATATTTGGCCCTCTTTCTTCTCAATGTAAATTTTTACTCACATTTATATTTCCTAACAAATCGTAGATGCACAATACACCCATTAATCATGGATCACTTTCGGTTTTTGAGTTCACGAAGCTGATGCTTCCTCTTTTTTTACAGGCCCTATTACCAAATTCATTTTCTGTTTAACCAAAACTTATCCAAACTTGGTCTCAGCCATTTCAAAATACTGGATTTTACCAAGAGCAGTTGTGAAAAATTGAATGAAGACATAACAGAGGCCTATACCATGCCCACTAAACAGACAAACACAATCCGCAAATTTAACATCAACAATACCACACCAACCAAGATATCTTAGGCAAAGACACAAAACTTGAGTAAAAAAAGGTTTTTCTTGAGCAGACAAGTTTCTTTGTGCAATCTGCAATGACCAAAAATTGCTAAATCTGTACCTTTTCTATCGGGTAAACAGTTTTCTTGCAAGCAACGCATTTGTCTTGAGTTCCAGCAAATAAGCCCGAAATTTTGCTGTTTGTATGGCCCTGTGCAATTTCACTCATTTTTAAGGAACTGAGATATGATGTGAAAAGCTTCAACTACTTCAGTTCAAGGTCTAAGAGAAAGGGATTATTAACTTGACACCACTGAGTACCTGATCTGAAGATCTGTCTGCTCTTGCACTTTTCGGACCCCCTAGAAAGAAGAATGAGTCAAAGATCTGACGTGCAAATATTTGTTATTGAGCTTTAGACTAGCAGAGGAAAGAGTAAAAGTGCTTTAAAAATAGAAACTACCTTCAAAACTTTTGTCCAAGCTGCCTGTCATCTTAAACAGTTGGTCAAAGTGAGGCTTACAATATAACACACCCTCGAAGGAGTTATAGTTACTCAGCTGCAAAAATGAACATCAAACATATTGATCGACTATGGGAGTATGGAAATAGCAGATGATATTTGGATAAATATGCAGAAATGTAACAAAAGAGAAAGATGCAACTTATTATACGTCTGTCAAGATATATTTAGTCAAAAGAATAAGATTCAGAGACTACATGGAACTCAGGTATTCACAAATCTCCAATACCCAAATAGAAACTGAAGCACTAATAGGCTCAAAATTTCAGGTCACCATTAGTAACTGGTAGTATTTATGACCAACGAAAATCCTCCACAATCATGTCTTCTAGGCCACCATAATAACCAAACTAAGTTTTTTTATGAACTGAATATTGTACCTGGTAAAAATGTTCTCCCAGATTGAGGAGTCAGAAACAAAAAGGGTACGAGGGAATTGTGGTCCTATGCCTGGTGCCTGAGCAGTTCAGAAAGTTAAACGAGTTCCCCTAGTTTGAAATTAATGTTAAAGGAGTTTATGATAGAGGTCATCTCTTCAAATCCTAAGGTTGTCAAAAATTGAAAATCCAAGTGCCCCATTTGGGCATTAGTGTCGGACACGTATCTTGTACACTTACCATTGTCACATCCACTGGGCAAGAGTACAAGAGGGGCAATTACAATGTCCATGTAATACTTATCCTGAGACTATAGTAATTCAAGAACAACCACACAACACAGTTAGAAGGAATCTCGCACCAAGTGAGAAATCAAATACGTTGCCTGAGCCATCACATAAAAAAATGGAGAATCCCACAATTACTGCAGACATCTGATAACACGGACAAGTTGTGACACATATCTGTCATGGTTTGGAAAGATTAATTTCCAAATACTCCAGTACGCATTTCAAACGCTTGCACACTTAAAAGTTTTCCGCTATAGCCTCTAGTGCAGTGTTAATCCGAGATGTGAAAATATAGTCTTCCTAATCTTTTACCACTTGCTTCGCTGTAACTTGATTGACAAGAAGAGAGGAATAGTACTCCCATACCCTCAGAAAGGGCAGCCAATGTTTTAGTTTACCGCAAATTTGGGGAAAGGGAAGGGTTATATGCACATTGCGTCACTGTCTTTCTATGAAAGAACACGACAAATTGATCAATGCAAACACCTTAGAAAATGAAACAATCACATAACACAAGAGAATGCAATTAGAATTACAATACACTCTATGAAATAAGGATTACAATATTCAACACCCAAATAGCCTCTTTTACTGCTCTCTCTCTCACGGAAAACCTACTTGACAATACAGCATACATGCCTCCAAAACTTCGGACTGAGCTTCAATATGGGCCTTGGTCGGGATAGGCTTGGATGTCCGCCTCCATAAGGGGCCCTCTACAGTAGCTCTGAGACTTAAACGCAAGAGACCTGATCGTCAAACCTTACATGCCATTCGTGTTTCGAATCCATGACTCTAGGTCAACAATGAACAGCCTTACTTCTAGCACAAGACCTTGGCTAACTCAAAATAATAACCCCAATTATCAAAACTCCCAATTCAACCTATCACCCAAATGAATACATTCACTGAATATAGATAGCAAACATTAAAGCCCCAAATAAAGATGTGTTTGGAGCCGTCCGATGCAAGTTGGCCTACGTACATCACACAACTCTGTTCTCCAGACATATCATAAGTTCGTGTACACAGACTTTCCGCGATCCAACACCTCAAGCTCCAAAAAAAAGATCATTAAGATATTCATCATACACATTAGGCAAACATCCATGCCTACGCAATACTAACCAAACTCAATTATACACTCCATTTACTGAGAATAAAGCAAAATTAGTTATTGCCAGAAAAAAATACTGACATCTGTTACATATACATCTCCATAGCAAGAAAATTACAAACTTGTTTTTATAACGGTATATCCATCCAGGTCAGCTTACACGCATCTCAACTAATCCTGAGAACGAATCCCATCGTCTACTTAGTGGCCCCATTTAAAGCCAGAAAGCTCTGTGTGGACTGCCTCTAAGGAGTAAATAACACCTATGAAGTTTCAAACACCAGGCCAAGCCCTTGGGGTTAGCAAGAAAATTACGAATTGATCACAAGTAAAGCAAGTATGGGGCTATGGGAGTATATCTAATCACTCAAGAGTCAAGATCAAGAGGGACTTTAGTAAACCTTGAGGGTGCCGTTGCAGTGATGGCACCTAAAGCAGGCCTTGTGGTAGACCTTGTTATCAGCTGTGAGCTGATCCACTAAGTATACTGTCTTCTCACATGCTTTACACTTCTGGGTTGTCCCTCCAAAGCTTGCCATCTTTATCTCTTTTCAAATCTTCTTCCAATACCCACAGTTACAAAACAATCAAAATGCAACAAATCCAGAAAATCTCTCTCTCTCTCTCTCTCGAACTTTTCCTTTCTTCTCAGTTTCACAGCTCAGGATGACAGGATAGTGAGGGAGGAAGCAAAGGTTACCGCCAGAGGTAATAGTGAGGGGGCCGTTTTACGCAAAAAGTAACAAATGCTGACGGCCCGTGGCTTTATTGCACGGCTGCGGCGAACGGTGAGTCGGTGACTCAAACCGAACTCATTCGTAAATTTTGGATTGAATGATTGAACTTGTAGATTAATGATCCTGAATTCAAAATTAGAAAATCATGACATACATTTTGGTCCATCAATTTTGATTATAAAATCGTAAATTAACCGAACTAAAGCGTGAATTATTTATAAATAATACATAAAAATATAAAATATACAGTATATGTATAGAATATTTATTAAATAATTATAATCTTACCTACTGTCATAAATTATTTTTAACTATTTTACCATAATGTGATATTATACTAAGGGGGTAAATTGTAATTCTATTCCTAAGGTTAAAAAAAAAAAAACCATGTATACAATTTGTATATTCCTTTCATTTTATTTCCAGTTTTCTATTAAACCCTAAAATCATAACCATAACAGCTAACATGGAATTTGGTTGCTTTAATATAATGCTTGGATAATGCTTTGATGTAAAACTTGGATAATACTTTGACTTTTGATGTTAGAACTTGGAAGTTTCATTCATGTATATCTAGATATTTTTTCTTTTTTGGTTGCCGTTTAGTAATATGGTAATGAATAATTTGGTTGATGGTTGTTGTTTAGAATGTAGAGTGTAATCAATGGATAAAACCAAGACCGAACCGTGAGTCGCGGATTATATTGAAACCAGACTGTAGGACTTTTGGTCCGGACACTGGTTCTATTTTCGGGAAATTCCAAGCTGCCCCCATTTTTTGTGAGGGCTTCCATCTAAACCCCATTTTGTCTTTCACTCCTCCCTAAGTCCTGCGCGCGCGTGGAGATGATGTCATGCTTCAATTGCTCTCTCTCTCTCTCTCTCTCTCTCATTCTGTCCACTCACTCTCTCTATATAATCATAATAACCTCTCTCTTTCTATGGCTAATAGTCTCTCTCTCCTTCCTCTCTCTCTCTCTACCAGCCAACATACTCTCTCACACTCTCTCTCTCTTTTTTATTTTTAAAACTTTATATATATACGGGTACTCTCCAATCAAGGATCCCGGATTTCCCGGATTGAGGTGTTTTGATGCTTTTAAAAATTGTTTTTGGAAAATCCGAGCCGTCCAATGTGTTCAAAAGGTGTTTTCCAAGGTTCACGCGGGAAATCTTCAAAAAAAAAATACCGGGAAGGGCTTGATCCAAGCAGTTTTTCGCAAAAAACGGCTCGGATCATGAAAATTTGATCCAGAACTATGAGTTCCAGACTGAAGAGTCCCGGACTAGAGATTTCCTCTCTATATATATAACTTTTAATTTCTATATCCGATTTTGAAAAAAAAAATTGGAACCTACTTGACGACATCTATCAAATAAGACCCATATTGGATATGAAATTATGCACACACAAAAAAAAGGTTTCAATTCTTAGAGTGTGAATTGTGTAGAGATGTGTGAATTCTGCACTTAAGGGGTATGAATTCTTTTATTTTGGAGTGTGTGAATTGTTCAGAAGGGTTGCGAGTTCTTTCATTTTGGAATGTGTGAATTCTGCATTTTGAGGGATGTGAATTCTTTTCTTTTGGATGTGAATTGTGTATTTTAGGGAGTAAGTTGTGATGAGTGAATTCTGTATTTGAGGGGTGTGGATTCTTCTAGTTGGAGGGTGTGAATTCTATATTACAGGGTGTGAATTGTGTATTTTGGAGAGTGGGTTGTGATGTGTGAATTCTTTTATTTTGGAGGATGTGAATTGTTCAAAATTGTTGTAAATTCTTAATTAATGTGTATAAAATAACTTTTTTACATGTACAAAATTTCATATTTAAAATGGATCTTGTTTTAAAGATCTCATGGAGTAGATTTCAAATATATATATATATAGATATATATAGATATAGGATCAACTTCTAATGAGGGATCCCTCATTTTAAATAAAATGAGGACCAAGCAATTTTTCCACTCTCCGAACTAAATTTTGACGATCCGAACCGTTAGATGTGTTTAAAATGTGTTTTTAAGGTCCACCGCGAAGATTCGTCCAAAAAAAATACCCGCAAGGGCTTCATCCGATCAGTTTTTGTTAAAAACGCTATTAAAAACGTTATATATAGCGTTTTTAACAAAAACTGATCGGATGAAGCCCTTGCGGGTATTTTTTTTGGACGAATCCTCGCGGTGGACCTTAAAAACGCATTTTAAACACATCTAACGGTTTGGATCGTCGAAATTTGGTCGGGAAGCATGAGGTCCTCATTTTAAATAAAATGAGGGATCCCTCATTAGAAGTTGATCCTATATATATATATTAAATTTTTTGATATGCACAACAAAAGTTATAATTGTTTAAAGTTTTAATAATATATATGTATAGATAAGAATATGTACGTGAACAACAATTCTAGAGAGGGAAGGAAAAGGTTATGACTAGAAGATATTATGGTGGTTTTCAAACAATGCTCCACCACACATCAAATGCCAAATGTCAATTTGTTGCTCAAACCACTAACAAAAGATAACGGGTCCCGCAATATTAACTAATGATACATGAGCTGGGACACTATAATGTAATGTTTCATCCACATGGGATAATTTTTTTTTCTAAATCACAAACCCAAAAAGGCGCTGAGAAATCTGTTGGCGGGAGTATTTTCACGAGTTAACTCAAAACAGGGTGTATGCGGAATAGATATGACGCGTGCAGGTTTTGGAAGGAATGATGGAGACGAAATGGGACCGGCTTGTTAGAAGCCCTTGCATTTTCTTGGAATAGTTGAACTTAACTTGTGGTAGGTGAGTGTTTGGATACCTATCCATACTTCGAATAATATATTTTACACTAAATTCAATTTGAGATCATGATTTAAGGGTGTTTTGGCTAAATAATTGAGTCCGGTTATTTTTCTGTCCTTATTCAAAAAAAAAATTGCATTAGTTAGTTTTGTGTCAATTTTTTGTGAATTATTGGTTCGTGTTGACTAGAGGAATCCAAAAAGTAAAAAATTATCAACCAAACTAAAATTTTCAGATTGTTTTTGTCTTTATTAAACTTTTTTAAGATTTTGATCAAAATTGTACTTTTTAGATTCCTTTAATCGAGATGAACCAATAATCCACAAAAAAATCAACGTGAAACTAACAAATGTCAAAAAATTAAATAAGGACAAATATAATCTGGCTCAACTATTTAGCCAAAATCCTTGGTGTTTGCTAGATTTAATTTGACAGAATTACTCAAACTTGACTTTTATTTGTAGTTTACAAAATTTTAAAATCAGCTCATGAGTTGTCTTTATTACTCTCTCCATTCCAAATTTCTTGTTTTTTTCGACATGCGTTCCATTTTTAAATTACTTTTTTCGAACTATAATGTTTTTCCTTTTTTATGATTTTTAAAACTTTATTAATAGATTTAATAAAGATCTATCAACTAAGATCTATATATTGCATATTTAAAACATTATACATTCGAAAATATAAACAAGTTTTTGGAATGTCCGAATAGTAAACGTGAACGAGAAATTTGAGATAGAGGAAGTATGAAAGCTTGACAAGTGTGTGCAAATAAGCTATGATAGGACATCTTATCTTACTATTGATGTATGTTCGAACGAATTATTTGTTTTGCACTTGTTCTTAAATGCAAGACCTACAAGATGAATGGTTATTAGTTCTGTATCCGAAAGCTCTCTCTACTTGGACATGGGAAAGGTGCCCCCATACCAATGATCCAAGAGCTCCGAACTATTTTTCTAGATCCAGATGTGTTTTACAAAGCTCCGGCTCACAAAAACGCATGTCCAAGTTGGGGCACCACGTGGTGACGGTCCAAAACCATCGAAAAATTGGTCCAGACTTGGACAAGTTGGTT
This sequence comes from Vaccinium vitis-idaea, assembly GCA_963854785.1. NCBI lineage: Eukaryota > Viridiplantae > Streptophyta > Magnoliopsida > Ericales > Ericaceae > Vaccinium > Vaccinium vitis-idaea. The sequence continues at coordinate 7,210,959 of OY978221.1, forward strand.
ATAAGTTTGGTTGTGAAAACGGGGGTGTGGCTAGACCTTTCCTGTTACTTTTATGCATAAAACGTTTTGGACTGCATCATGAATTATATGTACATTTTGTATTTCGCATGTTTGATACTAATTGATTTTACAGTACAGTCTGTCAAAATACATTTGCTAAAAAATACAAAATCCAGAGATCATTCCTCGAGGAGTTTTTTTAATTTTGCTTATACATTCACTCGGGAAATTATTCTGGAAAATCTATTATGCACGTATTATCTAATTATTATTACAAATTCTCATCAAAGTTCAATAATCAACTCTAAATCCACAATCAACGATCCATAATTTTAAAAAAAAATTAGTCTTAAACACCCTCTTGATATTCCAGACAAGGGATGCTGACCAACAAAGGACTTCTTTTTCACATGCTCTGATATTGGCACAGAAAATTTAGAATTGGAAAAATTACATATTATCATCCTAAGGATTTGGCAGCAAAATCATCAATAAGCTCAAGAAGCATCAACACCAGCTTTACGCGACACTTGCATAACAAATTGCATACCAAATTTATTGACCGACTTCAATTCTGGGAATCACGCACTTGAAAACGATAATACTGCGTGGCTTATTTGATGCCAAGGAAAAACAAAATCATAAAAGCCCTAAGCAGTACACAAACAACGAATTCCAGAGAACCGCACTCCTCTGTTATGCACTTTCGCTTGCTTGTTTCCTTGCTTCTTCTCGCATTACTGCCTTGACATAAATCTCATAGCAACAACCTGAAACCCAAAAAACAAACACGAAACTTACAAAACGCAGAAACAGTAAAAGCAAGAGTGCAAGTTATCTTGATAAGGTGATGTATCCCTTGTCAACTTAAGAGACGATATTAGATGGGGCATCACATACAAAGGCCCGTAAAATAACAAGCCAATTATATAACTTGTAAAATACCATACGAGGGGAAGGGTAAAAGGATGTGGATACTGGCATAGCAAGTAGTTACAAGACATAGTGATCTACGATTTTTTTGAACTACATGGCACGGATTTCACAGAAAGGGCCAAACTCATTCTCTTCTTGGAATACTAGTGTTCCTAAAGTAGGAAAATCCCACTACACGCTACAATGACAAATGATGCTACAAACATAAAACAAATGATTCTGCTGCTTTGAGCAGCTGCAAGAAAGCAAAATGCCAAAATACAAAGAAGTAAATACTAAATAATCAATTGCAATACAAAACGCTGTTTCGCCATGAATGATAAAATAAGGGACAAATTGTTTATTGATGCAGCAGTGAGAGGCAGACTCCCAATGAACAGTGTACTAGCATTAAACTGGTGTATGCAGTCTATGGTGAAGAGAAGTGTGCGCACGCATTAAAAGAAGCAAAAAATAGAAACCTGAGACGAGACATTAACTTACCAGCTACAACTACAATTGTGAGAACATCACCGATTCTTTTGAGTTGCCAGACACTTTTCTTGTGTGATTTGAACCAGTTTAGTGATGGATCCGCTGCCAACAGCTGCAAGGTAATGAGCTTGTAAAAGATGGCCCTCAAACAAGCAAATCAGAGGAATATGAAAGCAGTTCAGGCAGAAATTCAAGGCCCATCGAATAATATCAGAAGGCAAATGTGCAATCTTTAATCCCACCAATATCTTGGAAAGACTTCTAAATCAAAACACATATATACGACAAATTAGTCAGTATTCACACACAGTAGGAGATCAAAGTCTACATCTTAAGCCCTCTAGGCAGACTACGACCAACTCCAGATCACAAGGGAAAATTAGCTCTATGTAAAAACTGTGCCATGCACAAGGTCTAGTTCCTTGGGCACCGGATTGGCGACAGCAGTTGGTTGGACTACAAGAAGAGCCTTAAATGAATGAACAAATCGACGGCCACAGCAACTTAGATGCAAAGGTTTTAACAATGTATCAATGCAGCGTACATTAAAGTACTAACGAAGACTCTAGGTCACTTAAGAGCAAACAAGATAAAAGCTATAAGGGGCAAAAAAGTAGGGCCTGGTTGTATTGCTTTTAACAAACACGATACAAGCCACAAAAAGTTCAAACATATCATTTTCGACAGGTGCACAAGTAAATCCAAACTATTAAAATTTGAGGCCCTTCAACCTCTCACGTGGGAGTGCCGGCAATTAAAAGTTCAACCAAGCAAGTTAGCTTAGTTCATAAAAACCATGGGAAGTAGAAATGGCATAGAAGATTAAAAAAACTAGAAAAGTAATTTTACTTACGATGTCAATACAGACGGAGTCAAAATCACAAGAATATTCTGGCATAATGCCATGAGAAATATACATATGGACAACAATTTGTACGAGGAATTGGCAGAAAGAACTGTGCAAGATGAGAATATAATCTTCTTTTGGCAGGTACAAAAAGAGAAACTCAATAGGATGCGTCCATTAGAATTAGAACTTGCACCCCCATGTATGTTAAAAAAAGTATTCTACTCCAAAATGACAATCTAAGAACCACAATGGGAGACAATGTGGTAAGAAAATGCTTTCAAACACGGAGATAGATAGAAGTAATACTACATCAGACTTGATATAAAGTTAAGAAGTGATAATGGAAGTAGATATGGGGTAGTGGGGCCTCATCTCCCAATCCTACAAACTCAAACTCGATGTTCACTACTCCGGTGGTAACAATGACGGCGACAAGATTGTTAGATTCCAGTGGCCCTGTTTGTTTCCCAGTTTAGTTTTAGTTTTAGTTTTGATGACATCATCATTTCCCTCATTTCTCTCTCTATCTCTCTCCACTCATTACACCTTATGACATCATCAAAACTAAACTAAACTATCTAACCAAACACAGCCAGTATTACTGTGGCTGTGTGGCATAAAATAGAAGACTGTAAGTGTGAATATAATTTGATATACAAGTAGTAACATGATGATGAATCAAATGCAAGAAGCAGCAGCATGTGGTATCTCAAAACAATCTATTTAACATGTCAATGGTAAAACCTATTGCATATCTTGCATTTCACTAAGTAAAGGGGGAATTCAGAAAAAGAGCTAACCAAAAAGTCATAAGAAACATAGAACAACATATTCACTTCAAACTAAAAAAAAGAGGAAAAGCAGTGCGAGAAAATGTTAGTTCATAGATCTCCCTAGAATAGGTAGGCAATCCCGTTCGAGTAACTTAATAGAATTTAATTTCTCGTTATTTGGCATTGTATTTAGCCTAGCAACTGTAAGTCCTATTTTGATTTTATTTCTGAGTTCTCTATGGACTTCACTTGCAAGGAAGAAAGATAAAGTTTCAAGGTACTCAAAGCTTCAAGCGCACAAGGTTTAAAGTGATGGTTAAAGCTTGGTCAAAATTCTAGAGAATTCCTTGCATCAGTGTTCAAACTTCACACTAACTAATCAAAATTAAAGAGATAAAAAGAATTCGGGGTGGCCATGTAAATGCCAACTGAACTTTGAAGAATTCAGATGGAATTTACTTGGATTCTATGGCAGTGAAGGCTTGAAGTCTAGAAAAATTGGTTGCTCGAACAATGCATTTTTTAGTGGGACCAATGTCAAAAAGTTGGGGTGAATCATAAAAGCTTAGTGCATTTTTCTATGCATCAAAAGTTTCTGTCTGTGCTTCAATCCAAACTAGTGAGATCTGCATGCAAATGCAAATTGAATAACTTTATCTGCCAATTGGTGTTGATCATTCACTCCAGAGGGCGTGCAAGCATAGAGAAAACCTGAAAACAATTAGCTGAGTGTTTGTTGGTAGCTTGAGAGGTCTATCCAGTGAGTAGAATCGTGCTCTAGTGGCAGGACACAGCTTCATAGTCATATTATATAGATTATATCCACGGATAATTGAGCTTATTTTGAAGATCATCATTGTTTCATCACCTTCTCGTCTTTGGAAAAGCCCTGCGTTAGATTCCAAAGGGACAGTCTAATTTCGTGAATTCATCACGGTTTAGTTCAAAAACTTGGGAGCAGTGTGTGTGGATTCGGGTAGAGCAGTTCGTACATTGTGGATTCAATGGAGGTATGCAAGTAGCATCTTCTAACTGCGAAAAGGTATAGTGTATGATAATCTAGACTGGTCCCATTGTATTTTTTCTTTTCACCCAGTGGGGTTCTCCATGTAAAACCCATGAGTCTCCTTTGTGTGTGCTTGGATTTATCATTTGATTTGATCAGTTACTGATATAATAACTTAGCCGTAGATTATCTTACTTGAGACTTCACTTGTGTTGTATTTTAAAGGGGTATTCTAAGTGTTTGCGAAATTGTCTAGCAATGATAATTGAAGAACACATACGGCATATATACTTAATGCCACTGATTTTGGGTACATACAGGGTAATCCACAAGTCTCCTTTACTATTATTTTCAGCTACTGCACTACCCAACATCTAAACAGAAAGGAAAAAAAAAGGTCAAAACTCTGCTAACTGATCACTGATTGCCGATCAAAAACACTGATCGCTGATCATGGATTCAGTTGAATATATATAGAACGATACAGCTTCAAAACACACCGTCATAACCTTCCTTCTCCATTTTCTAAGCCTTTTTTCTAAGATCTTTGGCCAATTGCTTGAATATAGATTCAGCTATTTTGACCAAAGCTCTTGATTTAACACCAAACGATGAGAGAAAAAGACGATCTAATAAACGAATCGATTTTGCAATTAATTGCCCATGAGAAAACGGAGAGAAGTTAAAGAAGAAAGGAAAAAGAGGAAAAGCACTCACAGCTTTCTCGCGAGGCCCTGGTTCGACATGGAATCCCCGTCGCAAGAGCGATAGCGAGCCCTCAGAGGGAAGTACATGAGAATGGGACCCTAAATGAGAGAGAATATTGGTTTTATTGAGTCGGAACGCCATTAGTGCAAACACTGGAATTTAGAGAGAGAGAAGAAGAAGAAGAACTATAGTAAGAAGATAAAGATTTTGCACTTGTAACCCCGAAACGTACAGAATTATCAGATTCGACCCAATTTTTGGTTCTCAAGCGGAGAAAGTGGTTGGTTAAACTAGTTTTGGAAATGAGCTCTAAAGTAGTGTTTGAAAGCCTCATTTTCAGCCGTTCAAAAAAAAGAAAGCCTTATTTTCCGTTTTTCACTTTTTATTTTTTTATTTTTTGACTTTTTGTATTATGATTAGAATGTATTTTAAATTTAGTAGAAACGTCTGAGAGAAATGTGCAAAATGTATTTTGTAATAAGAATAATATTTGACATATTATACATTCTGTAGATTTTTTTGTTAATCAAAATAAAAAATGTAGAAAAATAGTAGGTCAAAAAGTTTCTCTAAAGCGTCTTTTCACAACTTGTCTCCAATGTCAAAATCTGAAAATGTGTTTTGGCATTTGGCAGTCAAACACTCAAAAGTTAAAAAGAAGAAGTGAAAAATACAAAAAGCCATCAGCCAAACACCTCCAAAATCATATAGAGCAAAACTTATTTATGAGATGAGCTTAATGCAAATGAGTTGCTGATCATGAGTAGCTTAAATTTTTTTATACAACAAAACTTGAATGAGTTGAAAAATAACTTGTTTGAAGCTTAAAAAAATATATCCAACATTTGATTTCAATTATAACAAACCGATCTTGAACAATACTTTCAAGTTTCAACTAACATGAGATCAAAATTTGAGTTTTTTTTTTTTGTTTTATATTGCTTGTGCCAACTGCCAAGCAAGCCTAGGCAAATTCCACTAATAAAAAACTGTTTTTTTCAAATACCGAGACAGATCATTCTCTCACAACACATCTCATAAAAAATCGTGAAAAATCAATTCATTCAAAAAACTGGTAAGTGGAACACCAATAATTTCGCACGCCACAGTGGATTCCTTTGAGGCCAGAAAATGGGAGTATGGGTGAAGCCCGTGTCGCCACGTACGTATGCTGAAAGCCGTTTATAAATAACTGAAACTGAGACTACCATTCTCTTCTCAATCACAACAACAGTCGATCACGAATCAAAATCACCACGAGAGAGAGAGAGAGAGAGAGAGAGAGAGAGTGAGAATGGCGGCAATTAGAGGTGCTGTTTCAATTGGAAGAAAAGCAAACTCGTCTCTATCTCCTATCCCCATTTATCTCACAACCCGGTTCCATGCCCCTCCTTCTGCTTCCCATCCTTTCCATGTACCCATTTCAAACGCCCATGCCCCATCTGGTACTCTCTCTCTCTCTCTCTCTCTCTCTCTCTCTCTCTCTCTCTCTCTCTCTCAATAGGTATATAAGTCGAGGGTTTTCGGCTAACATATTTTTTTTTTGGCTTAGTTTCATTTTATATGAACTTTTATCTTGCATCAAAAATATATAATTAGCTAAGTTTGGTTTTGTTTTTTTCGTTTTTAGTGAATTTTTTAAGCTTTTAGTTATAACTTTTGATTTTTTAGATTATTCTTGTCAGGACAAATATAATTTAAAAAATTTAAAGATAAACTAATAAAAACGAAAAAGAGAGAGCAGAGAACAAGATAATCAAAAAGTTCAGTTAAGCTCAAATGGATAATTGGTTCTTAGTAAAGTGAAGTTTAATTCTGTTATGATGATTGTGATTTTTGTCTCAACTTAGGTTCTCTTTTATGGGAATTGCATTTCATACTGTGTTAACATTATTTGAGTTGAGCTTTTAATGTTTGGGTGGGGTAAAGTGTTAGGTTTCAGTCGTGGGTTCTTTTCTTTTCCAGGATTTAAGTACCCAATTCGCGCGATACATGAAGCCACTGTGGATCCTGTTGTTTCCAGGAAGGATGAGGAAGGGAAATCACCAGATAATTGGAAAGTTAAAATGCTATATGATGGAGAATGCCCACTTTGCATGCGTGAGGTATTATATTTTCGCGTTTGGATCTAAGTGTGTTTCGACTCTTTAGAATCTTAGATGGGAATTGGGAGTATCAGTAATGTGAATATATTTGTGTTTGTTTCGATGAATTATTGTTAGGTCAACATGTTAAGAGAGAGGGATAAGCAATATGGAGCAATCAAGTTTGTTGACATAAGTTTAGACGCCTACAATCCAAAGGAGAATCAAGGCCTTGACTACAAAACGGTACGTTGATCAGCATTCTGCATGTGTTTTGATCCTATGTTAGCTTGTTAATTTACAATCACCTTATTTGAAAGCTTCATCTGTTAGGAAGAAGGTGTTACGTCATTGTTTTAATTCCTGTGTGTGTCCTCTCCTGCTCAAGTGGTTCCTAGGATTAGACTTATTTGGTGAGCTGTGAGGTTTGAACAAATAATCAATTGCAAACTCTGGTTATCAAGTTTAATTTAATTTTTAACTACCAAGATGCTAACTTAATGAGTAGTAGTTATCGGTTTTACCGTTGACATAGCAATCCTATATGGTTCTTTATCATAACATATAGTGATGAAATACACGGGTTTTACCTTTGACATAACAATCCTATATGGTTCTTTATCATAACATATAGTGATGAAATACATTGACAGTGGAGGCAACTATATAACCCACCTTTGTCCAAAAAAAAGAGTAAAAACTATATAACCCACTGCTATTCTAAAATGATTACAGTAGTCCAACCTCATCGTGGAAGGAACTGAATTGGCCTCACACGATGAAGGGATGGACAAGAAAAAGGATATTCTAAGACTCATTGAATGCATAATCTTTTCTGATTTGGACTATTCTCTTCGGCCTGGGTTGCCCATCGCCAAATCTTACTTAACCAGCGTCCTTTTCTTTCTTTCTTTGACATTTTTTCCCTCGGATGTGTTTTAATTCAACTCTTGAAAGTGTTAGGTTTGTTAACGGGGGAAGTCGAACAAGATAGAGCTATAACCAGAAATCGGCTCCTTCCTCAGTACAGCTTTACAGAACAATTGTGATTCTACAATGTTTGCTTTACCTTTGCGACTTGCCAGCAAATACCTAAACGAAACTTCTTGCATTCAGTGCACATATTTCTGATTTAATTCTTTTCATCTCTTTTGTTTAGGGTAGAAACACATATCTTAATGTAAGTGGAGTCATGGAACTGTGTACTTGGTTTAGGGAATCCCTGAACATCCTTAATGTCTCATGGTACATTTCTTTCAATTTCTTAGGTTATGGGAAGAATTCATGCCATCTTATCTGATGGAACAGTAGTCACAGATGTTGAGGTATGCGGCTTGCCCCTTTTCAATTGTCAGTACTGTACACTTGCGACTTAGTTTTATTAGTATCCCTGTATCCGCTTTTATCCCATTGTGTTCTATCTACTTTCTTAGTAGTTAATATCCAATCAAGTCTCATGCTATCCAATATTTGTTGGTCCATAAGATACCATACTTGGAGTGTAATTTCTAAAAATTATACTAATATAGCAAGACTACCACTCACTCACACTTATAGCATCTTTATGAATATTAGTCTCATATTTCAAAGATGGGCTCTTGAATCGAGTCAAAACTTTAATTTCATGGAACGTGGAATTTCTTTGTAGGATCTAAAATGAATGCCAACTATTGCTGAACAGAATTTTCATTATGAAGTTCAGTCACTATGGGTGTGACCGACGTTTGGAGGATGAACATGGAAATCACAGTTCTTATCTTTCTTTCCTTCATTCTTTCTGTAGTGGATCACATTCACAGCCATTTACAAAAAATATGTAGTAAGAATGGATTTCGTTCTAGACTTCTAGTGCTCGAAAATAACAGTCCAAAGCTTCCATATGTACTTCATTGCTCGTGTGCATAAGGCCTGTTGATAAATGATTCTTTTGTTAAAAACTGATCACACAATGCCCTGCAAAATCGTAATTTCCAGTATAAGTTGGAGCTGTTAATATCTAATGTTTTACACATCTCTAGAAAATACACTTATCGAAATGAGAATTTCTGCAGGCATTCAGAAAACTATATGAAGCAGTTGATCTGGGATGGGTTTATGCCATTACAAAATATGAACCGGTGAACCATCTTATAAGTTTTTAACGCTATCAGTAGCTCTAATTATGTTTTCAAAGGCAGTGGGAAGCTTGCCGGATTATCTTATGAACATCTGAAGCATTGACTTATTATAAACCATGTTTCTCAGATTGCGACAATTGCTGATGCTGTGTATGGTGTTTGGACTAAATATCGTCTTCAAATCACAGGTGTGTCCATCATGCTGCTTAGTGTCATACCTGTTGACTTACACTTAAATCTGCTTGGTTTTTCATATGCGTAAAAGCTTCCGTTTTCTATTTTACGCTCTTTAGATAATCTTGGGTTTTTTTGTCACAGGTCGGCCATCTTTAGAGGAAGTTTTAGAGGCACGAAAGAACAAGGTATGGATTCAAAACCATCGACCTGTTTACACCGCCCACCCTTCTTCTCAACACCCACACACACACATGAATGAAGCATTTCTCTATTTTTTTTTTTTTTTTGGGTAAATTAGCTTGAAATAGAAAAAAGGTTAATCGAATATACAGCCTGCAAGGGACATACCCCAGGAGGAAATTTCTCTATTAACTTTAAGCCAGAAATTATTAAGAATCGTATGCGAAGGAGATTTTCCCTACCCTCGGTAGCTGGTTGGAAAAGAAGTCCGGGTTCAATCAATCAACACTTTGTCGCATCTCTTCGATATGAATACAAGGCCCACCTACTACCAACCTCTTAATGTCGGGACATCCTCGTATCTGCTAGATATGGATAACAGTCTGAACTCCAGTTCTGGAAATAAGTCGTGCCCTTCACTGACAAAGGAGATATTTATTGAATTCAGGCGGGCTTGGCTTGACCATGTGTTATCTCCCGGTCGCGCTGGAGGCAAAAACTGGTAAAGTTCATTATTCAGTGGTGAGGGTGCATTATGTTCTAACACCGGCAACTCCCAGAACCACTCGAACTGCTTCGGGGGTCTTACCGCTGAAAAACATTAAGGATTTCCAATGGTTGATAACCTGTCCCGACCAAGATTCATATCTAGTTGTGATTTTGGTCAACTTGTCCATAGTTGATGTGGGATTTCTCAGAGAATTAGTTTTGCCTGACGTCAGTTTTTGCACTCACTGTACAGTGTGCAGAAGTTTCATATTTCAGATGAAATTTTGAGAAGTCAAGTCTTTTTGGGTAATTTTTGAAAAGTCGAGTTGATACTATTCTTGTGGAGGAAGTTCTTCATCTCTCCTCTTCACCTCTCTCCTGGTTTGTGTCTACTCTCTGCTAGGGGAGAAAGTAGCAGAACTTTACTCACCAATCTTCCAATAGAGGGTGTCTCAGGGTCCCTCTTGACACCAGCTTTAGCAGTGCCTAAAATGGTACTTGAGATTTTAAATAAGGTAGAAAAACAGGATTTGGACGTCCCATTTCACATTATTTATCGAGCATAAAATTTACAGTTTGGAAAGAAGGGGCCCAACAAATTAACTTAATTAACAGAAGAGCCATCAGAAAGTTAGTTCGAAAGAATCTAGATTTTTTTGTTGGATATCACAGAATACGATGGCCTCAACAGAGTTCGTTCAGGAAAACAAATTCATGTAGCCGACCCAATTGATTGGGATTTGAAGGTTCGGTTTAATAGAAGCCATTATTTTGAAACCACTGATTTGTTGTTTTTGGAAATGGTGTCCGACTTATCAGTACCAAAGCATATAGCTGGAGCCTACAATTAAAGCTGGGGCATAACTTGCATGACCACTTTTCACTTTTCAGGAGTCAGCCTTTGTGAATGTATCAAATCACAAGGGCAAGTTCAAAGTTCAACCACACCAAAAACTCAGTTACAAATCGTTCATCTGCTGAGAGTGGAGAGACCTTATCCACCTTGGCTCCTTACCAAGAATATAGGGAAAAAAAAACCTTATGCTGGCTTCGACAAAGTTAAATTACTAGATTGTAGAAACTCTGTTTATCTTTCTAATGTCCCAAAGCAATCAGGCGAGATAGAATACCAAGGCAGATTTTCAAGGACCTCTGGAAATGATCATAATTTTGGCATTTGGCAAAAACTAAGTTTATTAATCCAACTACCACTTGTTTTTGTGATACTTTTTTTTTTCTTTCCTGATTGTAGGGTGAAGTATGCAATGACAACAAGGTTTGCAAGATGTAAGCTTTCTCAGTGTTGCTGGCAGTCCGGAGTAAAGGATCACTGTAAAGAGTGTATAGCTTTGCAGGTTTTGGTTTCCACTCACTCTTCATCTTCTATACTTGGCCTAAGAGAGGATTTTGAATCTTAAATCTATGATTTTACTAGTGTAAAACGGAAGGTGAAAAAAACCGTGTTTGTAAATCATCTCATTCCACATTTTTATTGGGATATGTACTTTATACAGAATTCATAATTGAAATAGAAATTGTATTTGTATATATAAAGTGCCATATCAAATTTCATTTAGCTACTTATGCTTTGTATGTGTATCTATTTATTAACATGCGATTTTTCTTTAGTATTACTTTTCTTTCAAAATTCAGTTGGCTATTTTGGGTAGGCACGAAACCAGGATTTTTATGTGATGAAAAGTAAGTTGGTGATAAGAGATGTTTCATGTTAGTGCAATTTGACAGCTATTCGAGCCCAAACTGTTACATCTACAAATTTAATCTGCGAGGCTAGTAACAATGTTTACTTTTCTAGTAGGGGTATCATGATCTTGTATCCCTGCACTGCATAGCTTCAAAGTTTTCGAAATTCGAAGGTTAGTCTACTGTACTGTATAATTTTCTTGTACATAGAAAACCTAAAGGGTGTCAAATCTTTCGGGGTGCCGACCATCACTGTCCTTCTTTGGCACCATCCTTGATTTTGGGAATTTGTCATCGTGGAAAATAGAAAGTCTGAGGAAGTAAAGCCGTTGACAGCTACATGGAAGTTTAGCAAAACCCTGCACTAGAAGATGGATACGTTCCCAGAAACTATATCAACAAGCAACTTAAACTACACTTTATGGATCAATCTGCATTAAATCCTTGTTTAGAAATTTTATCCCGGTGACGAACTCCTGGCTCAAATGACTTTTCCCAACAAGTTCCAAAAAAAAAACACGGTCGATGACCGTTAAATTATCCACTGACTAGGTCCTACAGATCCAATCAAACTGGGAAATTGCCTAGCCATTTGAAGCAAAACTGTACACATTTTCTTTTTACTCATAACAGGTGCTCTAATTTTCTGCATTGCTAGTCTTCCCTAATACCATTATGAAAATCTTCGCTTCGTATCATTTATTTTGACGTTGGATCTCACAAGACCAGACTCATGTTTTGATACATTTAATTTCTTTAATTATCGGGCTCGGTCGCTTTTCAATTCTCCATGGTCACCATTCACTATTGTTTCTTAAAAAACATTATATCTCAATTTTATTGTCGTTGGTCCCACAAATTTGGATGTCGCGGGGTCATCCATTAGTTTGCTCGCCGGCTAAACGGTGCTACATTTGTTGTGGAAATGCATTTTCCGACTTGAGAGTATTTCGGTGATACATCAAATGTGCAGGGCAGAAAATTAGTCTATTTCACCTGCAACTGTCATTTTATGGAAGAGGTGAGGGCGGACAGACGGACAAGCGGTTAGGGTTTCTAAGCGTGTGGGTTTTGTGGCGTTCTAGTAATTAGGTAATAACGTAAAAGGTGGAGGGCAGAATGGTCTTGTGGACTGCATGAGAAAACATCACTGTAGCATATCTGAAACCCTCACTTAAGCAAAAGTACAAGGGTTGTGCTTCCATTCAAAATGAAGATATGGTATCCAAGCTACTGACCGTAATGCAGCTGGGTTTCACAGCCACAATCTTCGAGCTCCAGTTTAGTCCATATTTACGACGATTACAGCAACTATACATATCTACAAACTACGGTATAATCCAATCCAACGACAAGAACCTTTTCTGATTTCTGGACAACAGAGATAAACGATTACATTTATACAAAAACTAACTTCATACACATAATATGAAAACTCTGTGTACTCTGCAACTGCACAACACCATATTCAGTCAAGTAAGTCTCTTTTGTTCCCTGTCAAGGGTTTTTTTGGCAACAATCCTCTTGATGGAGAACCACCTCAGCACACTGAATAACATCTTCCATCTCCTCTGAGCATAAGCTGTAGAACGAGCCGATAGAAAGCTATTGACAGCACTGTGTAGATCAGAGGGTGATTCCATGCTTGAACTCTGAGGTTGAAGGGAATCAAAATACTGCAAATTCTCGTCCTCGCAGAAGGCTTGAGTAATGGACTCCGTTTCACAGATTAGGGAATTCGCAACTTGACTAGAGAAATTTAAAGGTTGGTCGAATCTAAAATCCATATTGTCGAAGGGATTGAAGCTGAAATCGTCTAAGCTATTTACACCCCCGATTGAGTAAATGGAAGGCATGATATCTGGAGAGGACCCGCTTGGTTGTGGATAATTAAATTTGTCAATCTTTTGGGAAGTTAAGATCTTACATCCGTCTGAAGTTTCTGCCACGGCTGGGTATAGATCATTTGTGAACAAGCGTGACGAGCTATCCAAAAGAGAGGCCTCATCATCAAAAGATACTACATCCTTCCACTGTTTGAATGCTGCTATTACCAAGTTATTAGCTTCGGCCTGAACAAAGAGAGAAGAAAAGGTCAGAGACCAGAAGTACCCAGAAAGATGTACAGGAATGAAATGAGAGAATAGAATAAGGAGGGGAAACGGTGCCTTTTCAGTTTCAGACAGCTTATCAATAGGCTCATACTGACAATCCGTAAGTAGTCCCATAACTTGTCCCACAATATTGAAGACAACACCAGTTTTCTGCTGAGTTCCCGGAGGGCAGTAGACGAACAACCCAGGATCAATTACGCATGTCCGAGCATGTTCTATGGTAACTTCCCACATTTTAGCAGACATGCCCGTGCCAAGGATCTGTTTAACACCAAGAAACACATGCTATCAGGAATTCAAATTTAAGGGAGAGGAAAATGCCTTTGACATTCCTTCTATTGCAAGGATTTAAACTCCTTTTCTTTTTAAAAAAATGTACTATCCAATAATCTAATGTGAAATACTCAATGCTAATAACACACCCCCAAAAAATGCAATGCTAATAAAATTCATCGCAGCAGATGAATATAGAGAAGGGATGGTGTACTTTACATTTTTAAGCCTTGTAGGCTCAATGAAGAGCACAGTCAGAAAATCCTTCACTGTGTAAATTTTTTCCCTGTTTAAACGCTTGTGGAAAGCTCCATCTTTCCCAATTTTTTCCAGCCGCCACACTTCATCAATCAAAGACGGGGGATGGTGCTTCTTGTACACTGAACAGAAACAAGTGTATTTAAGTCCACTATAACATACGGAAGTAGGTTGAACAATGCTGACATAAAATAATCCAAAGGAAACGATAGCACAGAAAAAAAAAAAAAAAAAAGAATAGCAAAACCAACATACAACTCATGGGTATACGAGAAAAAGCAAGGATCAACTATATGTATTCTAAATAATACGAACAAGGGTCTTAACATGCAACTTGAGTTCCTGTGTTCCACTACACCAAATCTAGCCCAAATGAGGAAATTCGGCAATTGTGAAAACTGGGCTATTGTCGCCTCAAGAAATTTAGTTTACTTTCCGAGTTTGTTTTCCATTGTTTTGGTACACGATTGCTTGCCCCTGGATGGGCGGGAACTTTGACAGTTTTGCTCAGTGGGGTTTGACAACACTTTGACTCGGCCAATGGTTGACAGCAGATAGTTATATCACCTATCTGTAGTAGCAAACTGGAGTATGGGACTACGGGTAACAAAAATACGTCGTGTATAGGGCAATGCACGCCTAGTAAAAACACCTACATGTACTGGGCAATGTACGTGTAGTAATCTTGTATTGGGCAATGCACGTGTGGTAAAAACATGATAAGTCCCGTGGGCAGCATCCCAGATATTTGCATTAGTTATCCATCCATAGCATTTTGGGCAATGTAAAGGATCGTTGCTCCAGGCTATACTTTATATGGTAATCTTGGCAACAATATAGGAAAAGAAAAATAAAAAAAATTTCCTTACATTCGCCACGGTGATCCCGGACAATAAAGGATTCAGTCTTTGCTTCTATTACTCTGACTCCATCAAAATTATCCAAAACTCTTGCCCCCAGCCTAAATTTGCGGCTTCGTGTCCAGCTTGAATTATCTGAAAAGGATATGTCCCCCACTATGCCAATACCCTCTTTAAGACTTACGCAGGCATCCCCGGTAAGAAGGGGTTTCTTCCCTTCCCTTTCCCTAACAATGTTATTATTAAAATCTTCAAGGGTCCAATTGCCTCCTTCATCACCATCGAAATCTCCCTCTAGAACTACTATTTCCACCTTTGCCAACGATTCGGGCCCAGAGTAAACGACGTCTCCAGTAAGAGCATCGACTAAAGCCACTTTAAAGGTGTTAGAGTCTTCTCCTTCAATACGAGTTCCAGTGAATACGGGAAGAGAGATTTTGGGTAGGAACTGTAACTGCAGGCTTCTTGATTCCGAAGATTGCAGCTCTTTCCCAGAATGCCTAAACATGAAAAGCAACATGCGCCAAGCATACACCGAAAAATGTGATCAACTTAAGTACCTCACAAAACACATTGTAATGTCTAACAACTTACCGCTTCATATGGATCAAATACTTTTTTATAGCCAATTCAACTTCTTCTTTTACCTGTCAACCCAAATCGACATAAACTACTTGTAAACATAAGCACAATCAATTTAAGCTGCATTAGTAAATCCGAGTTAATGAAGGATAATGCTATATCAACTGAGACAAACAAAGTTGAATTTTAGGTGAAAACCCTGAAGTGGAGAGAGAATGAACTCCTGAGTTCCTGACAATATTAGTCAACTGCCAACAACCAATTACTGTACATTTTAAGAAACAGTGGTTCAGTTGTCAGTCCACATTTTCACATTAAAACATGCAGTTTTCTGGATCCAGTGGGTCCAATATGCTTTATGCAACTAGACATCTTACAGCATGATAGCCTAAACATTTCAGTTTCCTCATCTACTCCATCTTTAGACACCAGACCCAAAAATGTACAAAAGGTGTAGGGTAACAATACAACATACCGAACTTTCAAGGTAGAGTCACGATAATCATTTGGTAGCCATCCGGCCTGAGTTAGGACCATTACTTTTGAGAACTCCAATTCCTTGGTGTTTGTCAACAAAGCATGCATGCAGACATAATGGTACATAAAGACTAAAGAGTATTCAAGCTAAGCTAAGAACTAACCTTCAATAGTTGGAAACCTTGTTGCTACATAAAGACTAAAGAGTTTTACAAAGTAATATTCAAGCTAAGCTTCTTCTTCTAAAGAACAAACCTAATCTTCAGGCTAAGTAGAATACTCTGATACCTAACTGTAGCTGGCTTTACTTGTTTCCATCGACAACCATATTCTTTTTCTCCCATGGTTTGCACTGTATGTAATAGTTGTTTGCTGTTTTCATTTTCTGTTTTTACTTTTTAGCTATCCATTTGTAAAGTACCAAGCTATATAGACTTCTAATGGTCCCAGACCGCTTCAAAGTAGGGAAATTCTTAAAAATTGACGTTCACAACAGATACAATGTTCTGCTGTCATAGATAAATTGAAGTCAAATGAATTAGTGTCCCCATTGGTGAAGATAAAGAAAAGCCCATTGAAAACTTAAGTGAAGAAGTAGTCCGAATAAAAACTGTAGAAATTACAAAGGAACACCGGTAAGCACCCGGCCTTGTGTGTCATAAAGTATACCAGTGGTATGTAAACCTATTTTCACACATAGTGATTGAAAGAGTAAGAAAAATGATAAATCGACAAACCATATTATGTGAGCTGCACTTATCAACAAGAACAACACAGGACTTTGTTACTGCAAAAATATAACATATCGCTATGTCGGTATGTGCTTACAACTGTACGAATCAAGGGCTCCAGAACTGGCTCCATATACCGCTGGACTTTCCGCATGTTCATCACCTCCAGTACCACACTAAAAAGAATCAAACAAAGGGTCAGAACCAATGAAAGAAAAGAAAATCATCACCTCAACATATGTAATCACAAATGGTACACGCTCATGACACTTTATGCTACAGACCATATTAAGATTTTGTAAGGTTAAACAATAAACTCAAGTCAGTAGAGCCAAAACGTACCATAATTTGATACAGGTGTTTATATACATTTTGACCAAAGTCACCAAATGGAGAATACGATTTGCCTGAGTGTTTCACTGGAGTCACGAGAACTAGAGTGGAGAAAGAAATGAAGACCATTGATACTAGCATTACAGTACCCGTTACTCACTTCAACAACATAAAACAACCAATTCCATCTCATAGCCAGAGACGAAGGCAGAATTTAACCTAAGGTGGCGGCCTATATAATACGTGATAAATAAACAACACTACTATAGTAAGTTTTTTACAAAAAAATCTTAGTGGTGCGACCACTTGCCTCCGAGTTGCAACTATGATGCACCCTTGCCAACTATGATGCACGAACACGGGTACAGACACGGACACGTGGACACGGGAATTCTAAAAAATTTGGGACACGGACACAGCGGGGGACACGCCACTTGGAAAATAAATAAATATATATATATGTATTCATTTTTTTATATTTTTTGTTGCAAAATGTAAAAATAAATCCTATATATTTTCTCTAATCCTCTAAATATAGAAGACCAAAATTCAATAGTCTTGAATGGAGGAGGGTTTAGAGGATGGGGTTGGAGTGGTTTGGTACTGTCAAATAGGCATTAAGAGCATCTCCAACCCAACATCCTCTATTTCTCCATTTTAGAGGATGAAATCAATATTTTTTAATCAAAAAGGGAATATAGAGGACTTCACTATTCATATAAACTCCAATCACAATTCTCTATATATTTATATTCATCATCTATTTCAAATGCTTCCTCACTTTTCCTCCAATAATTTTTCCCTTTCATTCAAAATCTAATACCTTCTGCATATTGTATTCAAAAAGTGATTTGAAGGATTCTCCATTTCTTTTTTCCACACTCTATACATGGAGGATGAAATTCAATCCTCCCAAATGGAGGAAAATGTGGAGGGTGGCTAGTAGGAGTAAAAATTTTCTCCAAAACGGAGCAAAGGAGGAAATTTTGGAGATATGTGGAGGGTGGGTTGAAGTCTTGGAGATGCTTAAGAGTAGGGGTTGAAGATGCTCTTATTAGCCAATTGGTAAGTTGAAGACTTTTATGTGGTAAAGTTAAAGAGTCAAATGGAGAAAATGCACTCCAAGGGCTCTTAAACTTTTTTTTTGTTTTGTTTTTTGCTCTTTCTTTGATTTTTGAGGCAAAGTTTAAGATATTGCTTCTGTAAACATAGGAAGCGGCTGCGTAACAGGATAAGGATACATACTACCAGAATCGGTCCATTATCCATACAAATTTCTAGGGGTGCTCACGGTCCGGATCGGTCTGGATTGGCATGAATCCAATCTTAATCCGCGAGTCACGGTTTTTTGAAAATACAATCCGTGTCCGATCCAAAAGTCTCACGGTTCGGTTCCAATCCGAACCACGAGTCACGGATCGGTTCCGGATTAATCCGCGGATTTTCAACTTATTCGGAAAAAACAACAAACAAAGGCAATAAGGCACTAGCAAGTAGCAAATGCACTAAATAGAAAGTTCAAAGTTGGAAATCCCAATAAAAACAACAAAGGCAGTAAGCCAGATAGTTATATAACTGAACAAACAAAGACACAAACTTATATTACCACAAAGGATAGCAGATAGTTACTTCTGGTTCACTCACAAAGACAATAGCAGATAGTTACTTTTAGTTCAAATACTTTACCCCCCTAGATTTTATAGAGACAACAATATTCGCACCATATATAACTCCTACAACAGTACAACCAAACCGTATAGAGATAACAATATTCGCACCATATATAACTCCTACAACAGTACAACCAAACCGTAAGTCTGCTAAATTAACAATATCTATATAACTATAATTATAAAAGTGATAAAATTATATATATATATAGGAAGCCGATCTCCTAAGGGAGTCCTTATACAAAATTTGGTGTGGACCAAGGCATTTTTCAACTTTCCGGATCAAATTTTGACGATCCGAACCACTCAATGTTTTTAAAATGCATTTTCCAAGGTCCATGCGGGAATTCTTCAAAAAAAAATACTCGGAAGGGCTTGATCCAAACAGTTTTCGATAAAACTGTACATCCCTTAAAAATGCATTTTAAAAACATTGAGCGGTTCGGATCGTCAAAATTTGATCCGGAATGGCTTGGTCCGCACGGAAATCTCCTAAGGGAGTCCTTAGGAGATCATTGTCGTATATATATATAAATTATACATAATAAAAATCTCACGGTCCGAATCGGTTAATCCACGGTTTCAAAATCAAAATCCGTGTCCGATCCAAAAGTCACGGTTTTTTATTTTTTGAATCCATGTCCGGACCATTAATCCACGGTTAAAATCCAAAAGGTACGGATCGGTTCGGTCCGGACCGGATTCACGGTTCACCGGTTTTTTTAGCAGCCCTACAAATTTCGAGTATCAGAATGTAACAGTATCGGAAGAACAGAAAGAAAAGAGATGGAAAAGAGCCTCACTGCTTGAAGGAACGAAACTTCCGACGCTTGTCATCGGGTCTGCTGCTCTCCGCCCGAGCCTTTCCCTCCTCCTGCTGCCGCTTGTGCGACATTATTCAAAAGCAACGCTAACCAGCGGCGTTCGACTGGCGGCGATGGTGGAGAGAGGGGGATACTCCAACGAACATTAATCAGAGGCAACGAAGAGACCAACATGCGGCGCTCGATTGCAGAGAACAACGCAGGGATGATATATGGGTATTTATACAGGGAATCTATATCGATATCTCTATTATCTGTATACTAGTGAGATAGTGAATGGTAATTAAGGAGTAAGCTCCAAAACCCAAAAAAATCAAAAATTCTGGTTCTGTTCCTATCTACACCTAAATCTGATTTGGCTGCGTCTGCAACTGGGGTGATATTTCTAGAGAGAGAGAGGCGCGGGAAGGAACCGTCCGGTACGTTTTCTCGGAGCGAAATGAAGTGGAGAGAGAGAGAGACGAGGGGCTGGAACAGGATGAGGGGAGAGAGAGAGACAGAGACAGAGAGTGGGCCCAGAGAAAGCGCGTCGAATTGGGGAGTGTAGGGCCCACACGGAAAAGCAGCCCAATGCTTGCAGGCCGGTTGAATTGTAAAGGGGATATTGGACCAAAGGTACGGTCGCTAATGGGCCCACGACCCCACTCGAATTTGTTCAAGAAGTGAGTCACAAGTTCCTTTCTACAACTAACTGACTTGTCACGTTATTACTGAGGCTCCATAATTTTTTGATGATCGAAAACGTTCATTTTATAGGACATAAACGAAAATAAGTTTCTTCAAAAAAAAAAAAAATGAAAATAATATGAATATAGAACTTCGGGTTTATAGGATAGGATATCGATGAATGCGTGATCATAACACATTTCGGGTTTATAGAATAGCGATGAATGCGTGATCATAACACATTTGTTTTCTGTGTGAGTTTATTTTTTTCCTTTTTCGATCACGCATATATTGACATCCAATGGGTTATTCTATTATAAGCTAGTGGGCTAAGAATAAGCAAACAAAAAGATAAAATATATATATAGGGTAAACTTCTTATTTGGACTTTTCATTTCCGGACCTCATGATCCAAACATTTTTTTGACGATCCGATCCGTCCAATGTGTTCAGAAGGTATTTTCAAGGGTCCTCGCGAAAAATCTTCAAAAAAAAAATACCGGGAAGGTCCAAGCAGTTTTCGCAAAAATATATATATTTACATTTTTTTCGAAAACTGCTTGGATCAAGCCATTCCCAGTATTTTTTTTTTAAGATTTCTCGCGTGGACCCTTGAAAACACCTTCTGAACACATTGGACGGATCGGATTTTCCAAAAATAATTTGCAAAACAAAAAAAATCATTTTTTTCTTATTTCCGGGAGGTGTGGATTAGAAGTTTTCCGTATATATATATATATATATATATACACGAATTATCCTATCAAGGATCCCGGATTTCCCGGATTGAAGCGTTTTGATGCTTTTCCCGATTTTTTTTGACGATCCGAGCCGTCCAATGTGTTCAAAAGGTGTTTTCCAAGGCCCACGCGGGAAATCTTCGAAAAAAAATACCGGGAAGGGCTTGATCCAAGCAGTTTTTCGCAAAAATTGCATATTTACAGTTTTGCGAAAACCGCTTGGATCAAGCCCTTCCCGGTGTTTTTTTTTTAAGATTTCCCGCGTGGGCCTTGGAAAACACCTTTTGAACACATTGGACGGTTCGGATCGTCAAAAAAATATCGGGAAGGTGGAGTCCCGGATCCGGGACTCCCGGACTAGATCGGGCCTCTATATATATATATATTTCAATATATCTTTTATACCGTTTAATACACTTTTATACATTTTTTACATATTTTAATGTACTTTTTCAATCGTAATGGTGTGGGTTGATTTTAAAATTTTCCATTATGTTACTTAAATATTATGTGCTCTTGCTCTCTCAATTCTCGCTTTTGTAGATTTTAGTAGTTTGAGATCATGTAACTCAAAGATACTTTCAGGTTCAAACTTACACACACGAAGGCGAATTACGTGACTTAGCAAATAACTTGCAATTAAAAAAAATGGGGATAATCAACAAAACAAGAAAAAATAAAGGAAAATGAGAGGGCCTTTACAAAAACAAAATTTAAGATTCTGTTTGTTTAAGCGAACACGATCCTTGGAAATTTGGAATGGACTGCTGTTTATTTTACATATGATTTCAAACAAAATTTAACCAATTCAGGACCTTAATTACTTTCTTTTTTTTTCCCTTCATGTTTGAAATTTTGAATCAATAGATAATATAATTAAATAAAAATGTAAAAAGAAGCTTGAACATTGTTGACCATTTTAAAATTCATCTAAGTTAGAAAGAAAAGATTATCAAGCTAGCAACACTATCTTGAAAATTGTGTCAAGTGGATACAATTGCTCGTTCGATTATAGAAATTAAATGAATTTTAAAATGGTCAACAATGTTCAAGCTTCTTTTATTTGTATCACGAGCAAAATACTAAAATTAAGCTAAAGTAATTTTTTGTTATCTAATTGATTTTTTTACACCTGCAAATAACAATATGATTTATTTCATGTCAATTATATTATCTAAATGGATTAATGATCGTTGGTTGATTAGGTGCATTGGAATAAAGTTTTCCAAGTTGGAGAACCTAACCTTGGGAGTGACATTCAGCTACCATTGATGTAAAACCTACTCCTGTTGAATTTTGTCGATGTTTCAAGGCAGGCTAAAAATTACTCCACACATCTATAGATTACGAATTAATCTTTCTTTTCTATTTCTTTTTTCTTTTCTTTTTTTTAATTTGCCTTTATAAATTGTCTTTTGTGATATATTCTCTTTTTAATCATGCTCATATTTTTAGATATCGTTTAATTCTCATCTATTTATTTCAAAATTATGATCGTTTATATTACAACAGAAAGCGATTTTTATCCCAGTCATATTTTTTGTCCTAGTCATCGTATTACATTTTATCTCTCACCCTACCAAGTCATTCTTCTCTTTCTCTCTTTACCCTTTTCATCCACCGGCCCACCACACCCAAAATTTCAAACCACATTCTTTTTCTTTCTCTCCCATTTTCGAAATTCAAATCACATTCTCTCTCACTATCTCCTCTCCTTCCCCCTCTCTGAAATTCGAAGGACCATAAAAAAAAAAATGGGCACGGACATTGGTATCGATTGCTCAAGTCATGCCTTCATGCACGGGCACGGCATGCACTAGTTCTAATACAACGGTGAAATGAGATGTCTAATACAAAAAATAGCCACCACTTATGGTTTGAACGCATAATGTCCAAAATTCAAAATTGGCTAAACCTTAGCCTATAAGCATTACACTTTTAGTAATTATTTTTTATAATTTCTAAGGTTGTCTTGTTTATTTTTAAAGAATATATGTGCTTACCATGCATCGAATCCGCATACAAACAATAACAATATATAGCAAAACCCATTTAGTCCTCAATCATTAGGGATATGAGCGAAGTGATCAGTCGGCTAACCCACATAAGTTTTCCAATTAATGTTAGCCCCTCTAGACTGCAGCATTCAAGTGAAAAAAAAGAAACACGGAAAGAAAGAAACAAAACTTGGAATAGGAAACTTCAATCTGTTGAGACGAGTAATGTCTTAAGATCCAAAAATCATGCATTCAGTAGTGTACCTTGTTTTTTGTCTTATAAATCAAGCAAACAAAGCAGGACAAATGAGCTAAGCTTCTTGGGAAGCTTCCTTAATAAAGAGACAGGGACAAAACTGTTTTGAATGTGATCTAAATTTGTGCAAGATGTTTGGCCGAGGTGGTGGGGTATTTTTTACAATCATACAATGTATGGGTTGTGACTAATGGCGAAGCTACATGGTGGGGGTGGGGAACGTTTCATGCATGCCCTACCCCAACTTTTAAACAAGAATTCTTTTTAGATAATATCATATTGTTAATCGTCAACTTAACAATATGATATTATTGAAAAAACTGATTTTTTGGTTTTTTTCGTTTTGTCCTTATTCAAAAAAAAAATTACATTTGTTAGTTTTTCGTCAAGATTTTGTGGTTTCTGGATTTATCTCATCGAGACGAATTCAAATAGTATAAAATTATGGTCAAAAGTAATAGTTTTTTGAATAAAGTCGAAAATAAACCAAAATAAACCAGGTTTTTGGATTATTTTTCATCTTTATTCACAAAACTTTAAGTTTGGCTAACAATTTTATATTTTTTAGATTCCTCTCGTCGAGACAAGCCAAAAAACCACAAAAAATCGACCGAAAACTAATAAATGCAAAAAAAAAAAAAAATTGAATAATGACAAAACGAAAAAAAACCAAAAAATCAATTTTTTCAAATTAGCCAAATCAGGTAAGTTTCTAGAGAGAATGGCAACTTTAATATTTATATATATGTTCAACACGTTCATTCACGTGTAGTCAGACTCTCCTCCATAAGTGGGCTAAACATGTGCAAGTATTTAATTATTAAGCTTTTAATTAGATGAATTGGTGGTTATCAATCTAATATGTATCAGAGCAGGCAATAGATCATGTGTTCGAACCTCACCATCCACTTGATAATTAAATACTTGCACGTGATTAGCCCACTTAACTTTACTATTTATATCTTCAACAGACCCCCTCAGGTGTAGATAGGCTTTCTTCCGCTTAACTTTGCTATTTATATCTTCAACACGCCCTCTCACATGTAGATAGGCTTTCTTCCATAAGCGGGATAAACACGTGCAAGTATTTAATTAGCAGGTGGGCGGTGAAGTTCGAATACAAGATCTATTGTCTGCTCTAATATCATATTAAATTGTTAAATTAAAGACAGGAAAATGATTTGGCACTCCAAAGGAAAATAATTTTGGCACTCCCAATATTGATAGCCATGCTCCAATTTATGACTTTTAGTATTCATGTTATGTATATTGCAAACACTAAAAACAAATATTATAGTGTGGTTATAAAAAAAATAATACTCCGTAAAAAAAAGACTATCCAATTGTTGTGACTACACAGAAGCGTTGGAAGGATGGCTGGCTTGCACGTTCTATACATCGCATCCGAACCAGGCTGTTTTAGTACAACCGCAACCAAACAACAACATATGTTCTACTAACAATTATCGATATTCTATCAAGTTAGTAATTTTTTACGTAAGATTTAAAATATGAATCATTTTGTTTATTATTATCACGGATGGAGCCAAAGGGAGGGCTAGTAGGGGCGGTCGCCTCTGCAAAAAAACAAAAAAAAAACCTCTAGTATTATATAGAAAAATAAAATTTTCCCATGAATTATATAGACTCACCCCTGCAAAGTATTTTGGAAAAAAAATTCGCCCCCGCGTAGTGAGATTCCTGGCTCTGTCCCTGATTATCATGACGGGTCGAAACAAACCCAGAGCGATTCATACTTGAGATTTGAAAACTTGAAAAGAATTTGGTCATTTGTAAATGAGTTTAAATTATTTCCACCGCCGGTGCAAATAACAGTTTCCTTCAAATCGATGGCATTACGCCACATTTCCATGTTCTATTATTTGGGACCACTGTTTAAACACATGACACAATGCAATCGATTTGGAGGAAACCTTTGTTTCCACCTGTGGAAATAACGTAATCTCTTTGTAAATTGGGATGTACTATAAATAATAGTACCAGCTAGGCCATTCAAACTGCATTTATCGAACTGAACCGCCAGGTTTTAGGTTTTGACCGGTTTCTTATATTTCATTGGTGTGGGTAGTTAATTTGGATTATGGGAAAAAATAAGTTTTTGCAGTCGGTAAGGTTCAAGACATTGGCCTTTTACGTTTTGGTTTTCAAGAACCAGTTTTCTCAATTATTATTCAATTATTATCTCTATTTTTAAATATTATTTTTATTTTTCTCTCTATCTCTCTCCAATCATTAATACCTATTTTTTAATTATTATCTCTATTTCTCCCTCTAATCATTACAAAAATCAAAACTCAAACCCCAAACCAAACACAACCTAAAAATTATTTGATACCGAAATTGACCAAACCACGTGAGATATATAAATTATCCCATTGGACAATTTCAACTTGTTTAGTTTCGGAAAAAGGTGTAATGAGTGGAGAAAGATAGAGAGAGAAATGAGTGTAATGATTACAAAATAAAACAAAAACAAAAACTAAAACTATGAAACGAACAAGGTCAGTGTGTTTTTTTTTTTTTTCAATCCAATGATGGAGTTTTGAATTCAATATTTCTTTAGGATTTAAGTTACTTGATATTGCTTTTGCTTAAACTACCATTTACTTGTTGTGTATGATGTTAGGACTTGTTTTGTTTATGCTGAGGAATTTGACCAATTACGTAAAGTCCAGACTAACCCAATTTTTTGAAAAATTTGGTTTTTTACAAAAAAAAATTTATGTAATGTGTTGTGATAGAATGACATGTCTCGGTGTTTGAAAAAAACAATTTTTTTATTAGTGAAACACCCCTAATAAAACCGCACCAAATCTAACCGCCTAAATACTTTTGGTGTTTGGTAGCCGACCATGAAAAACTGATTCAGTCGGTTCGGTTTTATTAATCTCCGCGGAAAAACCGGCGGAATCCTGACGCTTATATCCCTATTGGCAAGGACAACAAATCATTATTTTCGACGAAAATCTAACTATTGAGTGCGTATTTTGTTTAATGATGAAATTCTTAACGTACGATATCATCGAAACAATCAAGTCAAATGTTAATTAGGCCTAGTTTTCCAAAAAAAATTAGCAACCTAGTTGCTAAAATCAACCATGATTTTAGCAAATGAGTTCACCAGATGCTAAAATCATAGTTTTGAAATAAAAAAATGAAGTGATTCCGTGTATCGTTTTTCAATTTTTTTTTCGCACCAAATTAAAGTACTCATTGTGTAATTTAATTCGGTGTGAAAAATCCAAAAAATAATACACAAACACTTAATTTTTTGATTTGAAATACCATAATTTTAGCATCTGATGAACTTATTTACTTATTAAAATCACCATGATTTTATCAACTGAGTTACTAAATTTTTTTTTAGAAAACTAGACCTTAGTATACTCCACAGCCCACACGGGCCACACCACGTGTTATCCATCACAATGGGCCCACTCGGAGGAATTGTCCGTTGGATTATGGGTC
Organism: Vaccinium vitis-idaea; assembly: GCA_963854785.1. Taxonomy (NCBI): domain Eukaryota; kingdom Viridiplantae; phylum Streptophyta; class Magnoliopsida; order Ericales; family Ericaceae; genus Vaccinium; species Vaccinium vitis-idaea. The sequence goes on from OY978221.1 coordinate 7,237,727, forward strand.
CATTTTCTGACTTGTATCACGTGTGTAAAGTTATAGAGCGCACGACTGCACGAGCTTGTTCCTTGACGTGTCCGCAACAAAGAGGTGGGTCCACGGTCTTAGGAGTAATCATTTCATACTCCATCCGTTCCAAAATTGCTGTCTGGTCCGCAAAACAAGAGTTTGAAATTAATAGGAGTACAAAAAATTTCAGAAAAAATTCAATTTTTTTTTAACAATTTAGTAGGTATCAACAAGTACTTTTAATTTATTAAACAAGTTTGAAAATTTTATTTTAAAGGATTTATTATTTTTAAGTTCTCGTTTTGCAGACCGGGGAAAATTTTTGGGACGGAGGAAGTAGTATTCTTGGGGACTTAGGGGGGGTGCTGCGCCGGCACTTTTTCGACGATCGGAGACATTCACCACGTAGACCTCGTCGAGTACTACAAGTGTAGAAAAAATCAACTCGATCAGATATCTTTAAGTTTGTCATCGGAAAACAAATACTTTGAATACAAATGGAACACAAATGGACACAAACACTAGATCAAAACCACTTTTTCATGTTATTTGTGTGCCGATGAGGCACTTAAAGATATCCGATCGAGTTGATTTTTGGCACACTTGTAGTATTTGACGAGGTCTACGAGGTGAACGTCTCCAATCGTCAAAAAAATGTCTGCACAGCCACGCCGTGGGGCTGCACAGCACCCCCCCAGGTTCCATTCTTGGGACACCATTAATGTATGATGGATTAGGGTGTTGGGACACTACATGAGAATGTCAAATATACAATATATTATTGTGTTAGAGTATCACGTGGCGATACCCACCATGCAATAATTGGTCATGGCAGCCACTAATGGTCATCATCCGATTCAATTATTCGATCTTTGGATTATTGATCTTGTGGCATGTCAGACTTTCTTTTTTTCTTGTATTGCATGATAAGAGGGTAAAGTTGGCGATGGGGCGGGGATGGATATCATTGTCCCTGTTTCGATTCTCAAACCCCTATTCAATTCCCGTCTAGTCCCCAATCTTCACTCGGGGCAGGGTAGGAGTGGATACCACTGTCTCGATTTCGATTCTCGAATCCCTATTCAATTCTCGTCCCCTCCTCGATTTCCATTGGGCAACTTTTTTTACCCTTCATCCCCACCCCAGAAGGAGAGTAGGGAGCCCCGCGGAGAATTGAGGATTCAAATTTTAAATAAAATATTGCATTCTTCCAAAACATTTTCCTAACAAAAGCCAAAACAAGGCATCTATTTTCTTAACATGCAATTTTTCACCATAGATTAATCATCCCATATCAACTAAAATTTCCAAGAACACAGTAGTAACTCATTACAACCCAAAATTAGACATAGTGTTTGGACCTCTAAATTCCAACTTAAGAGAACCGAGACTAATCTTCTTGCATAACATAAAGTACAAGTACACACACACAGAGATGGGGTATCGTGCCGCACAATGGGGATGAGAAGGGAACTGCGAAATTCTTGGAGTATATGTGTATATATATATTACAAGGAGCCGGGGCAAGGACAGACACAAACCCACCTCCTAACTGTTCCCTAATTTTTTTAAAAACAATCACCGTATCCTACCCAATCCATAAAAAAATTCCACGAAATCCCAACCCATTAGTGGCGGGGATCAGCGTGGGTAAGGTCAGATCAGACACAATCACCATCGCTACAAGAGGTGTGAGACTAAGAGGGTTTGTTGCATAGGGGATTAAGGGTCGGACAGGTCAAAGGTGGACTATTTGTCCATCTAGTATCCCATGTGGGAGATTAACTAATATTAGTGGGATGGGTTGGATTAGTTAGTCCTCTTTTCTCGATCGGTTTATCTCCATCCTTATCCAGCATTAAAAAATAATCGTCGTGTTCTTTATCCCGTCGTTATTCCACTCTATTCATACACAGTAAAACTAATCCCAGTATTCATACAATCCCAACTATTATTCCCATGCAATTGTGTCTCCCTTATACTCACATGCACATGGGCAGGGTTCGATTTCCGTAAGTACTCATTTCCCTCCCCAATTCCCCTCGGATAAAGTAGATTAGAATTAACGAATGGCAAAAAAAAAAAAAAACTATTATTCCGTGGACTCCACTTGTCCCTCTATTTCCATCTTTAATCCCATCTTGTCTAATCATTCCTAAAAATAATCTGACAATCAAACGTGCCAGTGAGATACATATTTTTCATTCTAAAACAAAAACATATTCTCCACGTAACAATTACGTTGATTGGAAATTAATAAAAGCTTGATTGATTTAGAATTGTATTTTATCGTAATGGATGATCATATTGCAACTGTTGATTACTTTTATATCAACTATTATTCGCTTAAATAGAAACTAATGTCGGAATAATTTGAATTTCATCGATTGATTGAAATCATGGTAGGTATTTTTTTTTTTTTTTTTACGTGCGATACATGAGAGGATTATCGTAATGGATGATCATACTGCAACGGTTGGTTACTTTTATTAAACAACATTGTTCATTTACATAGATTATAGATACTAATGTCTGATTAATTTGAATTCTATGTAGATTACGTTAAATAAATAACTACAAAATAAATGACAACATGGTACTTATTTTACATCGCAAGGAAATCGTCACATGAATGAGTGGATTGTCCTTCTACGTTTTTATGGACTTTGGAGGATTTCTAAGTACAAAAGACTACAACGTTGGCCCGTATAAAATTACAAGCCAAGCCCAAGTTTCAACTTGGGTCGTGATTCATGATAGAGTGACTGGCCCTTGTTGTTCTTTTTTTTTTTTTTATAACCAGATTTCCGAGCCAGCTTGCGCGCACCTCAGCCTCGACTAACTCCCGGGCCCTGGAGATAACGACCGGACATAACCTCCAGTGTACCATTGGATCGGAGCAAGGCTTTTGTAACTGCTGGCTTGATACATTTGGTCAGCGGAAGGTACAGTTTGCTACTAGGTCGCCGGACGGGTGGCCGGTGGCTCTGGCGGCGTGAGGTGGTAGACGAACCAACCACAGTTTGGGTTACATTTTCTCTATAACTATGTGTGTACATACACAAGATTTGAAAGACGGCAGGCCACCACCTCAAGTCCTCGCTCGACTACCTATCAATTCGCAATGGCAAACCCAAGACGGCAGGCGATTTGTCTTATGAGCACAACCTATCTCAATCACCTATATCGCAATCTAAGAATCCATTGCATGACCATACCATAAATCTCCTTCTTGCTCTTACCTCTCTCCAGCCTTCTCTAGAATGTTCATAATCTTTAAATGAAACTAGGATTTGCTATTTTAATTTCTGGCTTTATAACATCTTTGAAATATAAAAATACCCAAAACACGCTCAACCGAGGACGGGTGTGACCACCCCAGATGGAAATCCTAAGGGCTGCCTAGAGGCTGTGACTTCTGCCCGGACGGAGCAAGCTCTTTCGGTCTTTTGATCACTCCCCAAGACTCCAATCTGCTCGACTCTCGCTTCAAGAGCTTCGGTTCGCGAACAAAGGCCCGCGAAAACTACAACTAAGTAAAACACATAAAACACTCAAACTATAACAAAATAAACGAATTAGGAGGCTTAAATTGACACATTTAAACACCTATCCCCATGCCTTGACAATATATAGTGTCTCTCTTCTTCAAGAGTGTTAAGATCGATGAGACATGCGTACGATTCATACAACATAATCCTTCTGTTCCATAAATTTTGTACTTTTTAAGATTTTGAACTTTATAAACAAAAAAAAGTCATTATTGTTCGTAGTAATTTATATTTTATACTCCGTAGAAAGATCTCATTGAAAACTTTTAAACGGATCAACAAAATATCTTCGAAATTTGTAAAAATATTTGGATTAAAAAAATGACAGCTGAAAATCCAAAAAACAGACGAATTACGGGACAAGTTTGCATTCTTGTAAGTTAGCAATAGAATGGAACTATGAAATTTTTTTTTCCCGTCAACTTTAACTAAATAACCGAATAAATTTAGTGTTAGTATTTACTTTCTCTATATTTTGGAAAAATATAAACCCTAATATTCTGCCACAAGAGAGATGCCAGGCTACAACAAAGGGCCAAACCCGTGTCTCAAGCGGGTCCAGCGGATTCCATGCTCACGTCAAAAATCTTCAACCATCTATTCTATTTGCATGTTCTTTTACCATGCACTAATCCAACACAATTCTTTTCTATACGGTCCTGCGTATATACACACAATCTCGTTCTCTCTCTCTCTCTAAACAGTAAATATATCCACCTTCCCCTACAAACCCTCTCATCCACACCTCTCCATCCTCACCACCTTGGTTTTCTTTTTACTTCTCCATTAATCTTCTTCTTCTACTTTTCAACATCCAAAGGAGGGTCTGCTTCCTCTCTCCGCCTCCGTCGCACCCTCCTCGCAAGGAAGCAGACCGATCTCTCTCCCTTCCCAACCAATGGCTTGGCGATTTGTTTTGTTTTTGTTTCTCTCTTCTCTCTCCGCTACCATCGCCAAACTGGCCCAACCTGCCACCGCCGGGCACCATCATCGTACCACGCCGCCCAGGCTCACCCTCAATTACTACGCCAAGACGTGTCCCCAGTTCGACAAGATCGTGGAAGATACCGTCTACAACAAGCAAAGCACCAACCCAACCACCGCCGCCGCCACCCTCCGCGTCTTCTTCCACGACTGCATGGTCGACGGATGCGACGCCTCCGTCCTCATCTCCTCCACCCCGACAAACACGGCAGAGAGGGACCAGGACATAAATCTGTCCCTCGCCGGCGAGGCCTTTGACATCATAACACGTATCAAGAATGCCGTCGAGCTCGCCTGCCCTAACGTCGTCTCCTGCGCCGACATACTTGCTGTCGCGACCAGAAACCTCGTAAAGCAAGTTGGCGGACCCTTCTACCAGGTCCAGTTGGGCCGAAAAGACGGGCTCGTGTCCATGGCTTCGCACGTAGAAGGTAACCTCGCTAGGGTTAACACCTCGATGGACCGAATGATCGAGATGTTCAAGGAGAAGGGATTCACCATTGAAGAAATGGTGGCATTAACAGGCGGTGGACACACGATCGGATTCTCCCATTGCAAGGAGTTCAGCAACCGAATCTTCAACTATGGCTCGCCATCAGGTGTTGATCCTACGCTCAACCCTGTATTCGCCAATCGTCTGAAACAGATATGTGCTAATTACCAGGCTAACCCAACACAAGCAGCATTCAACGATCCCATGACGCCGGGAACTTTCGACAACATGTACTTCAAGAATCTGCAGAAGGGATTGGGGCTTCTGGGTTCGGACCAGGCACTGATGAATGACCCGAGAACAAAGCCGATAGTGGACACGTTCGCGGCGAACCAAGCGGCATTCTTTGATACATTTGCTCAAGCCATGGTGAAAACTAGTCTTGTTGGAGTCAAGACCGGTAAGCATGGACAGGTGAGGGTCCGGTGCGATAGGTTCAATTGATAAATTATCAAAAAAATTGATGATTGTGGGTGGTTTTGATCGAATCGAGCCACGGGGATGGGATCATCATCAGAAAAAATGAGAATTACATAAATGATGACATCGTTATACTATACAAGATTGAGACTACATTTTAGAATGCTCGACCGAATAATGTTAGATAATCCTTTATGCGATATTCGCGTCTTGAATTTGCAGAGAGCAATTTTGTTTACCCTATCTTTGTTCACTCTCGGCAAGGGTCATTGTTTTGCACTAATTTATTGAGTTATTAAAAGATGGAATAGCTGCGTCACTGGATTTTCATATCCATCAGTACCTTCCATCTACATGCTAAGACAGTACTTACAGGCAATGGTATATTAGAAAGGCCGAATCAAAAGGGAAAATAAACAATCAAGCAAATGGAAAAACAAATATCAAACCAAAACAGAGAAAGAATCAAGAATTACTCAACCAAAAACAAATTGCCAATATACTGGTGAGCTAGAAATTGCCCGTGAAGTATTGACAGCAGCATTATGTATTATTAACCGATACAGTACGTATGCAAAGGCCGATATTAGAACAACATCATCCCTACCAAGTAAAAACGATCCACAGGCAGCAAAATTATGGTCTGCCATACCATTTTTCACGGTACTAGCAAACTGCTTCAAGGAAAAGTGCTGGGGAAAAAAGCCAAATATACCGGGCTTTTGATCATACGGGTTAGAACTTAGAACGTTTAAAATTACCAGTAGCATCGAGTACAAGTGCAAAAGATATGCACAAAAGTCAAAACTGGAAATTCTTGAACTCTAGCGATTTCAGCTGAAATACGAAGCTAATCTTTATCATAAGTGGGTAATAACGTACCGCATACCCGCGTGCACTAATCATGGTCTTCAGCTATATCTGGAAATACCTATATAGACCATGCAAGTGTTCAAAAGGCAAAAGCAAGGATCAGCCTCTAAATCACTCGATTTTTAAAAGGTAACGCTTTTGCATGGGCAACCTGTCTTGAATTGTAGTTGCCTCATTGGGCCACTTCCTTTAAACCATTCGAATGTGATGCTATTCCATTAAAAGCTTTCAATCACTTTACCCAAATTCTTTAGTTTCATTCTTATCTAGGCAGATTTTCTTTCTTTAATCCACCCAAGCTCTTTTTTTTTTTTTTTGCTATCAACTCAGATATAGAAAGACCAAACAAACTTGAATAAAGATAGCAGCAAGAAAGCAGAAGAAGATCTGATCCAAAAAGAAAGCAGAAGAAGAACTACAAATAAACTCAAACAACAGAATCAGATAACTCCATGTTTAACTATTGAGTTCTGATTTTGAAATTTTGCAGTAATTTAAAAGAGGGCAAGAGTTGTCATTGGATTCTCTTTTTTGCTTATTACCTCCTCCCTTTGTGCATTGCTGACACAGCTTACCATGTGTGAATAAAAGACAGTTCAGATCGAACTTTAGTTCGTTTGGAATTTGTCGATTGAGATGGAGGTATGTCCTTTTGGTGTCTGCCCTTTCCGGTACCCAACCGACAGCCTTCGCGATCTGAAAAACCTGTTTAGATGCTTCAAAATTATTATCTCCCATCAGCAAAAAAATGGGTATTGGAAGAATATTTTACTTACATGTGTGTCCACTGGGAAATCATCTTGTTGAAGCTGGAACATCAAGACACAAGCCACCTGACATCATATTTCTATTATGATATTTGATAATAGTAAGGACATATCAACTAAATAGCACTTATACTCAACAATATGGGTTGTTTATAAATTTTTTTTTAAACGTATAGCTCAATTTTTTATCACCACACCTGAACTTTTTTCTTTCAATTTCACCTTGGCCATGCTCTTCTTGCCATATCTTAACAGGGTAAATACAGTCCACCATGTTTCTGTGCGTACCCACATGAACAAAGCAAGAAGTTTCACAACTCGTAGCATGTGTTGGTAAGGTTGCTCTATAGAAACCTGGAAGTCATGGATTGAAACACAGAAACCATGTCTCCGCATGCAAGGGTAAGGCTGAATACATCTGACCCTTCCCAAAACACGCATTGCCAAAAGCCATGTGCCCAGGGGTGCCCTTTGGTATGTCCTGATAGACACCTAGGTTGTAATATGAGGGGGTTCCCATAAGTTGTCACAGCAATTTGCTTTAGAAGAATTACCTATCAGAAGAAAGTTTTATCTTCTACACTTCAAATTGTAGTCCAAATTTGTTTATTTGTTTTAGATTTCTCTTTCTAAGAGGTAAAATAGAATAACCCGGTTGAAGGGTAATGATCATACGTCTGCCTTGAAAGATAAGTTTAAATTATCAATCGGAATTGACAAAAAATCGCATCCTTTTTTTAATAAACGATGCATAAACAAAGCAAAGGGGAAAACGAAAGAAATGTTTTTCCTCTACAGGAGGGAGATTCCAGCTAAATTCTTCAAGTTGTGCAGCCAATCGCAGTTGCATTGGACTATGACAAGCTAACTGAGATCTCAAATGGCACTTGCGATGTGGTTAAGCAAGGACTGTTTTCCAAGATATAATTCAAGTTTGTTTCCCACAGAAGTTCACCTTTTCAGTGTTAAGTAAGCTCTGTTTATCATAGGGGTTCATGAGTTGTTTTGTGTACACGTAGTACTACTATTTCACAAGGTTTTTCCCACTTAAATTTCCATTTTTTCAATACAGGACTTTGCATTAGATCAATATTACCATTTCTACCTCTTTTTCACCATAAGAATTGAATTTGCAAAGCTAGAATAGCTCGTATAGTCTTGAGTTAGTCATTAAGATCTAAGAGGGTATTTCTATCGGTTTTAGGGTAATAGAACTAGAGTTTTCCCTTGCAGGTGTCCCATTGCCATATTTTGACCATTGTCACATTTGGACCAAAATAGAATGCAAAAGCACCATACTCTAGAGCCACTTGACAAGAAAGTGTAATGGGCAACCAAATTATCTAAAGAAATGCTTTTGTGTTACAATTCTAAATTCTAACATCATATCAATGAAATAGGCAATAAACAAATATATAATCGCAAGCCATACGCCCATTTCAAACAAATAAATTGATTTCATTCTCAAGAGTACGCAAATGCTCCTCAAAGTAGGTTGAACATCCAAATGCTATAAATTAGGAGGAATCAAAGAGAAGCAGAAAGGAAAGCATCCAAGCTTATGCCTTAATTTTAGCAGTCATGTATTCCTCACCAAATAATCAGTAAGTGCAAGAATATGCGTCAATGTGAAGCAAAAGTGTGTAGGGATTATTAAAGAAATATTACTGTTTTGGGGCCAATTCCCTTAAATTGAGAGAGCTCGGCCTTGATTTCATTGACTGACAATTCTCGCAGGTATTCCAAGCATAGTTTGCCTTTCTTCTCAATCAAGCAACTCAACAAATTCTTTATGCAAGAGGCCTTGGTCGGGGCTAAACCTCCACATCTTATGGCATTCTCCAAAGCTTTTGATTCAGCTGCAAGAACCTTAACCACCAAGAAAAGCAGCCATGAAAATGTAGCACAGGAACAACAAATATCCATCTTAATCTTTATCAGTCAAACCAAATGAAACATTAATGAAACAATGAAACCCATTTATTATGACTGTAAGGACGGTTAGGAATCAGCGAACCGTGATCCATTCGCTCTTTTCTCCATGCCTATAACCTGAATCCCCATAATATAAGCAAAAGCCATGAAATTTGACGGATATAAACAGTCGAAAAAACACCAAATTTTATTTCAATTCAATGCTATTCACCAATCCAAAACTTAGTTCAACCTTCACCAATACCATATAAACCCATGAAACTGTAAGTTCACTAATACGGCAATACCACATAAACCCTTGACACTGTAGGTTCCACATTCACCAAGCCAAACTTAAGCAACGGTCCAAAATCAATAAAATCCATGGAAATTAAGGTCCAAAAATCACAAACATATTAATCTAACCAATTCCCATCAAGCAAAAATAAAACCGCAAAAACCCATGAAAATGTAGGTCCAAGAACGCCCAATTAGCTGCAATTATCAAAAACCCTTCACCAAAAAACATAGAAAAGCTCACTAAACAAATAAACATAGCAAGAACAAAAAAAACTCACATGTTCCCAAGTGGGAAAATCAGATTTGAGAGAAGCAAAAGCCTTCTGAGAATTCAAATCGGTGGTGTTCTGCGACAGTATAGTGCTCACCAGACCGTCCAAAACACTTTCCACGGGCCCACAGGCCTCACCATCAGTGAACGGTTCAGTCTTATCCGGACATTGAGCCGAGCCGCTGGAAAGGAGAGGAAGAGGGTCAAGGTTGGGTCTATGTGAGCGGTACTTGGCGAATTGTTTGGGGAAGCCGTGGAGGGCCAAAAGGTCATTTCGCACAGATCGGCATTCGTCAGGAGTTGGACGAGGGTGATTTGGGTATGGGTCGACGGTGGGTTTTTGATTGACGGAGTTGGGTTTGGGGGATTCAGACGGCGGCGTCGGCGGAGGGTGGAGCAGGGATTGCTTCCTTTTACGACGGTTTTGCATTTTTTGGGGCGGGCAGGTAGATGCTTGCAGTGCAATTTGTAAGAATTGGAAAGTGATTAGAATATGCAATTTGTGTTCGAACCAAAATCATGATTTGTGAAAAATGTAATTTGTATTGGGATCAAAAGTCACAGGGTCTCTGGTTCCAATTCAAATCGTGAGTCACAAGTATAGATGCTTGCATTGCAATTTGGTGTATTTAGAAAGTGTAAATGAGTCTGAGGGTTGTCACGGTCTGGATCTGTGAGTCATGGTTTTTGGAATTGCAATTTGTGTTCGGACCAAAATCACGATTTTTAAAAAATGCAATCTGTGTTCGAATCAAGAGTCCTAGGGGTCTGGTTCTAATTCATTTCGTGAGTCACAGATCAGTTACATTTTTATTCACGAATTTTTATTAATAGGAAAAATTAGTAAAAAATGCAATATTTTTTACCTTTTTTAAAAAAAGGACACGGGTATTTTTAGACGGGTGAGGAGGACATCTTTTTTTCAACATTTTAGACATAAGGACATAAAGAAGTTCTGTGGACAAGAATCTGCCCAAGATTGCCCTCCTCACCAGGAAATAAACCCACCTCAGTGTCATCGCCGTCTCTAGTTCAACGTTAGGGTTCTGAGACCTCTTGTGGAGAGATTTCGCTCCGAATATCACGCAGCTCTCATGCAAGCTCGCTACCGAACTTGGCTCTCCACCTCAGCAACGAATCTCTGCCTTCCAATCCGATCTCACCTCTAGGAATCCCAATTCTCAGCGACTGAATCTCCTTGAAATTCTTCAATACTTCATGAGGCGAATAAAAAGAGCAATCAGTCTCATCATCATCAAGGCGAGTGGATTTCGAAGTGAAGATGCGACGGAGAATGAATTGATTCGGCGTTGCTATTATCTTCCCAATCAAACTCTTTGACACACTTTTCGAATCAGTAGCTCCTAATTGATGGCCACAATGATTATAATGCGACTTCGTAGCGATCGGGTGGTCGATGCACGATTGTTGTTTGAGGCTGATTTTGCGAGGGACTGTGAGGGAAACGGTGTTGTTTTGGGGGATTATGGAGGCGAAGCACTTGCAAAGGGACATGGATCGGGTGAGGGAATAGGTGTCATGTAGTTTGTTGAAGATGAGGTGGAGAATTGCATCTGAGAAGCGATTGAACTAATCATCAGTTTCTTCATTTCCTGCAAAAGCTATTTTGGTTGGTTTTTTCCTCTTTCGTTTGAAGTTTTTTGGTTGGGTTGCTATTGACCCATGTTTAAATTCACAGTTCACCCCTTTGCTCAATTGCTGAAATGGTGAGCATAGAACTTGGTAAATAGACTTGTTTGCGTTTAGCCATCTTTAGCTTATTTTCCATAAATAGGTGGTTGTGTTGATTTTTTTTTGGAATTTTATGTACGAAATTAGGTGTTTTAAACCAAGTATGAAGTTTAGTGACTTGTCACTAGATTCGTAATAGCTTTGTTCATTCATTTCTTTAGCTTTTATGAAGTTCAGTGAGTTGTTACTAGTTTTAGGAGATGACTAGTTAGTGATTTTTTCAAGTTTCTGTACAAAATTAAAACTTTTAAAAATTAGTGATATGTCACTAACTTTTTGGGCCCCTGGAAGTGGTGGGTGCAGAGGTGGGGTGTTGGAGGTTGTGCTGATTTTTTTTGGAATTTTATATACGAAATTAGGTGTTTTAAACCAGGTATGAAGTTTAGTAACTTGTCACTAGTTTCGAAATAGTTTTGTTCGTTGATTTCTTTAGCTTTTACGATGTTTAGTGAGTTGTCACTAGTTTCAACACTTGACTAGTTGGTTATTTTTTCAAGTTTCTGTACAAAATTAGAATTTTTAAAAATTAGTGATATTTCACTAACTTTTTGGGTCGCCGGAAATGGTGGTGCGGAGGTGGGGTGGTGGAGGTTGTGCTGATTTTTTTTTTGAATTTTTTGGTACGAAATTAGGTGTTTTAAACTAGATATGAAGTTTAGTTACTTGTTAGATTCAAAATAGTTTGTTTGTTGATTTCTTTAGCTTTTATAAAGTTTAGTGAGTTGTTACTAGTTTCAGGAGATAACTAGTTGGTGATTTTTTCAAGATTCTGTACAAAAATTATAGTAACTTTTAAAAATTAGTGATATGTCACTAACTTTTTGGGTCGCCGGAAGTGGTGGTGGAGGTTGGGCTGATTTTTTTTTTTTTTGAATTTTTTGTACGAAATTAGGTGTTTTAAACTAGGTATGAAGTTTAGTAACTTGTCACTAGTTTCAAAATTAATGACATTTCACTAATTTTTTTGGTCACTAAAGTTGTCGCCGAAGATGGGGTGGTGGTTGGCCGGAGGTAGGAGTTATTTATTTATTTATTTGAATTTTTAACTTTTAAAAATAGTTTTTTTGGTCGCCGGAGGTGGGTTAGGTGGGGTAGTGGTTGGCCGAAGGCAGGAGTTTTTTTTTTTTTTTTTTTTTAAATTAGTGACATTTCACTAACTTTTTTTGGTAGGCAGAAGTGGTCGCTGGAGGTGAGGTCGTGGTCGACCGGAGGTAGGAGTTGTTTTTTTTAATTTCCTGTACAAAATTAGAAGTTCTAAAAATTAGTGACATTTCACTAATTTTTTTTGGTAGGCGGAAGTGATTGCGCGGAGGTGGGGTGGTGGTCGGTCGGAGGTAGGAGTTGTTTCTTTTTTTTTTAATTTCCTGTATGAAATTATAAGTTTTAAAAATTAGTGAAATATCACTAATTTTTTTGGTCGCCAAAAGTGGTTGTCGGAGGTGGAGTAGGTGGAGCGATGATCGCCGGAGCTAAGAGTTGTTTTTTTGTGTTTTAATTTTCTGTACGGAATTAGAAGTTTTAAAAATTAGTGACATTCCACTAATTTTTTTGGTTGCCAGAAGTGGTTGCTGGAGTTGGGGTGGCGGTTAGCCGGAAGTGGTCGTCGTAGGTGGCGTGGTGGTCGGGCGGACGTAAGAGTTTTTTTTTTTTTTTTCACTTTTTAAAAATTAGTGACATTTCACTAATTTTTTTGGTCGCCGGAAGTAGTCGCCGGAGGTGGGGTGGTGGTCGGCCGGAAGTGGTCGCCGGAAGTGGTCGCCGGAGGTAGGGTGGTGGTCGGCCGGAAGTTGGAGGTTTTTTTTTTTTTTTTTCAACTTTAAAAAATTAGTGACATTTAACTAGTTTTGCAGGAGGGTATTATAGTAATCGTGCATCACCATTGTCTTTATGTTCGAATGCAAAAGTTCTTTGTCATTCCCTTTAAAAATGTCAAATGTTTTGAATTTTTTGCTAAGTGGCCCTTTTTAATAATGAAAATAGGAACTAGAAAACAAAAAAAACAATAATACAAGAACCAGCAAGCAAAAAATATATATTGGTTCAAGGTCCAAGCCTGCAAATGGCTGCAATACTTTAGAATTGAAAGCAAATCAACGAGAAAAAAAAAAAAAAAACCATATATATAAAGCATTACCTAATGCAATGCTTTGTATTTGGATTAAGCATTACATTAAACTGTATTGGTTCAAGAATCCAAGACAGTTTTTTTTTTTTTTTTCTTCGGCTGCTTCCAAATCAGTTTCTAATCCAGCAAGAAAAAAACCAGGAATATAATCAAATTAAGCTAAAATGCCAAAATAGTCTATAACATTTCTAACACTCTGTCTATATATATATTTTCTTTTTTTATCGGCTGGTTCCAAATCAGTTTCTATATTGTTTGTTATCTTTTCTACATTATTTTTTCCTTTTTTTGTTTCAAAGAATTAGAGATTATCTTCGCCTCGAATAAAAAATGTGCTTGTATAATTTTACTTTTTGCTTTCTGAGAGCATCTCCACTCCTTACCCAAAACTTTTATCCAAATTTGAATAGTAAAAATTTGAGTAAAAACTTGATTTTGGTAAGGAGCACTAATTGCTCAACACTCCATGGGCAAAAGTAAATCTAGATGTAAATTTGAGTAAAAACCTCATTAATGGCATTATTGTAAATTTTGGGGGGAGAAAATGACCTTCAAAATTTGATATTGGGCCAAATTTGGTGAAGAATTTGAGTAATATCAGATTTAGTGAAGGAAAAGGGGGGGGGGGGGGGGGGGGGGGGGGTTGGTGTTTTTTTACTTAAACTTGAATTTGATGTAGAATTTGAGTAAAGAGTGGAGATGCTCTCATAGAGTATTTTTTTGGTACTCCAAAGAATTTTTAACTTTCTCCCTACTATGAATAAAAAAAAGGAAAATAGTAGTATACATTATAAATTGATATTGACACGACTTTTTTCTCTATTGACATTTCTTTTTTGTCTCCACACATAAAGAGTAAGAGTAAGTTTACCTAATAAAAACAAAAAAAAAAGTGTCAACAGAGAAAATGGGAGTATCAATAACATTTTTCTAAATTTTACTACAAAGTTCTCTCAAAATTGGAAAAATAAATAAATAAAAAAAAAAGAAAAAAAAAAAGAAGAAGTCTGGTCAACCTATTTTTATTCTGCTCAGAACAAAAAACAAAAGAAGAAGTCTGGTCAACCTATTTTTATTCTGTTCAGACTTGACCAGTTAGGTGGCTCATTCAAAAGATTTTTTTATTAGTCCAAAGGTACAATTATTTCTATATTGTGCATGTCTCAAGGGTATTTTTCTCCTCCTTGATTTGGATGGTGTTAAACGATAGAGCAAAGCGATAATTTTGACTGAAAAATAGTCTTAGGTCTAGTTTTTTTTTTTTAAAATAATTCAATTAGCTGAACGCTCTAAAATGAATAAACACAAATTTTGAGACGGTCATTGTTTGAATTTTGTGAATGAAACCGGGGCACTCGGAGGGTCTCCCGAGGCAACCGAGACTACCCCACGGATTCAACACGTTTACGGATTAATGCTGGGGAACTCCCCTCATGTAAGTGGAGATAATGGCAGCAATCAAATCCCATTCAAATTCGTATTCAAGGTGGCTGTTACGATTCACAGAATTGAATTGAAAATTCAATCTGCCTATTGAATGGGGAGGCTCCCCCATTAATCTCGTATTGATGATTTCAGCTCCATTTTCCAGCTATAAAATGGTAGCTTTGTTGTGTGTTTCATTGTCAGCTTTCGAGCAACAAATACTCCAGATTTCGTCTTTGTGAGAGAGGGGTAGATGCTGTTTCATTTCGCCAAGGCAGTCAACAACAGTGTTCTATTGGCCGTGGTTCTAGCCGTTGTATCCTGGGACGAAGACGTCGGTTCAACCTACAACACCCACGGTACGCGGCGCATCTTTGTTAAGGAGAGTGTGGTTACACACGACTCGGCCTTTCGATCTACTATTTGTATTTTTGTTTTACAATTCTGTTAATTTACAGTTCATGTAATTTCGTTGTAATCTGTTCACGTATAATTATATCAGAGGAAATTGTTCTTTGGATGATTGACACTATAATTTTTTCAACAATCATATCCTCACAATACGTCAATTATTTTTTTGCACTTTTAACCGTTTTAGCACTTTTAAGAAAACGAAAAACTCAACCTTAATCGAATTCATTGTTCATTCAAGTGGTCCCTTTCATAATTACTCCCCCCGTTCGGATTCGTTTGTCCATTGTCCTATTGCAATCGGATAAAAAATTAGTGATGTATTTAAATTGGTAAGTAATTATATGTTCAATATGGATTTTATTTGATAGACCGCGATTAGTTCTATAAGACAATGTTTTTAAAATTACATAAAAACATTATAAATTATTAGATATAATCATTTGAAAAGTGGCACGAACTCCCAAAATAAACTAACAAATCCGGACGAAGGGAGTAGTACAAAATCAAAACTATTTTTTCATTCAAATCAGTACGGTAAATAGACAAGGGACTTGCAAACATGTGTTCAATGGGCACACAATAAGCAAACAAACAAACAAGAACAACATACAATCTAATACACATTTTACACTTTTCAATACACTTTCACGTATCCCTATACACTTTTCACACATTTCAATACATTTTTTCAATTTTAATGTGTGTCTATTGGCCAAACGTTAGCATTTTTCAATATACACAATAACCCTTTGATTTACTATTAGGCCCGCTTTGACAGAAAAGCAATAAACTGAGTTTTTGATTTATTCATTTTGCACTTATTCAAATTTTCTTCACATTTGTTATTTTTACGTTAGGCTTTCATGAATTATTGATTTGTCTCGATGAAAGACAAAGTCAGAATTATTTTTCATTCAAATCAATATGGTAAGATTAACCCTTTGGTTTACTATTAGTATTTGGATAAACGTGATTGTTTCCTATGATGACCTCTAGGGAATTAATCTCTCCCAATTCCCATTTCGTTTATCTAATTTTGACATACCTTAAAAAAAAATATCTATATCTTGCAGTATTATAATGTTTTATATACAAATTTAATAACCTTGCCCAATACAGAACGGAACAAATTGAAATCTATTAAATAAAAAAATCATGTCAAAAATATTTTCATCTTAAAAATAAAAAAGATTCTAGTAACAAAAAGAGAAACAAATCGGCGGGACTATAAAAATGTAGAGTTAAAATAACCACAAGGAAATCTTCCCATCACGTGTTCTTCTCCCGAAAGTGTCTGCACTCTGCACCCACCCTTTCCCAAAACGTCGAGCCCCATCCTCTCTCTACTTGCTTCACCTGATTCATCTCTCTCATCTCTCTCTCTCTCTCTCTCTACCCAATCCGACTGGGTCTCCTCACTTCCTTCACCATCGCAGCAACAGATAACTACAACCAAATCAAGATTCTAAATCCAAATTAGTACCCACCCTACCAAACCGGAGCAACCCACCTATCCCCATCAACCCCAATTTCACTCTCAGATACAAACAATCAAGCATTCAGATTCAGATATGGGGGGCAACGGAAAGCACAGGTGGAAAATCTCTATCTACAGGTCATCTTCCTCGTCAAAGCTCGAGAAGAAAGACCCACCATCGGAGTTCATCTGCCCCATTTCCGGCTCCTTGATGTTCGACCCAGTCGTCGTCTCTTCGGGTCAGACCTTCGAGAGAACCTCCGTACAAGTCTGCCGAGACCTAGGGTTCGCTCCGCCGCTGCCCGCCGACGGTTCCAAACCGGATTTTACAATCGCAATCCCCAATTCGGCTCTCAAATCGACGATTCTCAAGTGGTGCGACAAGTCCGGTACGCAGCACCCCACCGCACCCGATTATGGTTCCATCGAGAACGCCGTCCGTGCGATGAACGACGAGGAGGGTTCGAAAAGTATTGGAGTTTCGGAGAGGGAATTGCTGAAGGGGGTGGCGGAGAAGCCGGACGTGATGTTCTCACACGCGGCGACCGAGTTGAACCACCGGGCGGCTCACTTCTACTCGTCGAGTTCAGAAGAATCCGTGATCGCCAACGTAGCAGCAGTTCCGCCGACTCCCCTCCTTCCGTTCACCACTCGACCATTATGCTTCTCGTCTTCACTTTTGTCGACGTCGTCGTCGTCATCGGAACTTGCTTCGGATGAATTCGCAACCCCTAACCCTAATTCCATATCAGAAGACGAAGAGTTCGTAACGAAGCTGAAGAGTCCTGACGTGTACGAGCAAGAACAAGCCTTAATAGCTTTGAGAAAGCTAACGAGGACGACAGAAGAAGCTAGGGTTTCGTTATGCACGCCGAGGCTGCTCGCCGGTATCCGGCCGTTGCTGGTCTCGAGGTACGCCGCCGTGCAAACCAACGCTGTCGCCTGTATCGTCAACATCTCGCTCGAGAAGGTTAACAAAGTGAAGATCGTACGGTCGGGAATCGTTCCGCCGTTGATCGACGTGATGAAGGGCGGATTCCCTGAGTCGCAGGAAAACGCTGCCGGTGCGATATTCAGCTTGGCTTTAGAAGACGAGAACAAGGTAGCAATCGGTGTGCTCGGCGCGTTGCAGCCGTTGTTGCACGCGCTGAGGTCGGAGAGCGAGCGGAGCCGGCACGACTCGGCTTTGGCTCTGTACCATTTGTCTTTGGTTCAGGGTAACCGAGTCAAGCTGGTGAAACTCGGGGCCGTGTCGACTCTGTTGACGATGGTGGGGGGCGAGCTGGCGGGGCGGGTGATGCTGGTGCTGTGTAATCTGGCGGCGTGTGAGGAGGGGAGGTCGGCGATGTTGGATGCCAATGCGGTGGAGATACTAGTGGGGATGTTGAGGAGGGGTGAGGTTTATTCTGAGTCGACTCGGGAGAATATTGTGGCGGCGTTGTACTCGTTGAGTCATGGGAGTTTGAGATTTAAAGGGTTGGCGAGGGAGGCGGGGTTGGCGGAGGTGTTGAGGGAGGTGGAGGAGAGCGGGAGTGAGAGGGCGAGAGAGAAGTCTGGGAAAATGCTGGTGGCGATGAGAGGGAGGGATGAGGCGGCGGCAGCGGCGGTGGAGGGGGTTTTGTTGGAGGGAGGAGGAGTGAGTCGGTACCGAGTTGGGAGGAACTCGTGCGGTGTTAACTCAACTGAGTTTTGATATTCGTTTTTATTTTGGGGGATTCTTTTTGTTTTGGCCTTTTGTTTGGCAGAAAATGCCTTGTTTTCTGTATAGGGTTTTTGTAATTATTCGTTGTTTTTTTTTTTTAAATTTAACTTTTCCCTTTTTCTCATGGTGATCCTAATTTATTGGTGATGATGTATATCCGAGTCGTAGATTTTTGAAGCGATGATGAATATTAAAATAGATTTTCTTTTCCATTATTGTATAATAATATGCTGGGTTATAATGTTGGAATTCTTGTTTTTTTATGGCGGGGTGCTTTGGCGAAAAAACCAAAAACCGGTTTTTTTGTTTTTTCGTTTTGTCCTTATTCATGGTTTATGGATCCGTTTCGACGAGAAGAATCTAAAGAGTATAAAATTATGGTCGAAACTATTTTTTTTAATAAAGCTAAAATTAAACCAATAAGCTGCAGAATTTTGGTTTATTTTCGGCTTTATTCAAAAAATATTACTTTTGGTTTATAATTTTATATTCTTTGGATTCGTCGAGTCGAGTCGAATCTATAA
This sequence comes from Vaccinium vitis-idaea, assembly GCA_963854785.1. Taxonomy (NCBI): domain Eukaryota; kingdom Viridiplantae; phylum Streptophyta; class Magnoliopsida; order Ericales; family Ericaceae; genus Vaccinium; species Vaccinium vitis-idaea. The sequence goes on from OY978221.1 coordinate 7,256,722, forward strand.
ACTACGAAAACTTAACGCAAAACTAATAAATGCAAAAAAAAAAAATTTGAAGAATCTATAATCCGGATTATTGGATTATTCATTTTGTCTTTATTCAAAACTATTTGGTTTGACCATAAATTTATGCTTGTTAGATTCGTCTCATCGAGAAGAATCCAGAAACCACAAAATATTGACGCAAAACTAACAAATGCAAAAAAAAATAAAAAAAATTGAATAAGACAACGAAAAAACCAAAAAAACGGTTTAAGTTTTTTTTGCCAAAGGAGCCCTGAGTCGACTCGGGAGAATATTGTGGCGGCGTTGTAATATGCAAAAAAAAATAAAAAAAATTGAATAAGACAATGAAATTTTTTAAGTGTGTTGTCAAATGTCAAGCCCAATGGACTGCAAATTAAAGTACCCTTCAACTATTATAATATGCTGGCGTTAATGTTGGAATTCTTGCTTTTTATGAGGTCTTTGGAACAAGCTGAGGACATAATACTTCATCACAACAAATGCGTGGCACTGTATAATTAGTATTAACAAATAATTTGAAACTATTTTGCAATTAGCAATTATGTAATGTTACGCAAGTTGTTGTGGTTTGTGTTGTCACGGGGATGAAGGAAACAATCTCTTTCTTTCCAATAATGCGAAGGACACAATACTCCATCATAGCCGTATCCGTATGTATTCATGGGATCACTTGACGACTTCTTGAGTATTTTTAATCGATTGAAACCTGCGGCCGGGTGCTTCATGGTTTGTACTAGACATTGGGCCAATTTGAGACTCATTATTGTGTCAGACCGAATTACTCCATGAGAGTCTAGTTTTGGCAAATTTTAACATTTATTCTCAACCATATATAACGCTTCATGTAGACTACTGACCCAAAACACTTACTTACATGATTTGTGTCCAAAGATCACTCATGTAAAGAACCATGTGGGACTAAACACCATTTACCCACAAACCTGATGCAACGTCCTCGTTGCATAATCCCAGCAACCTCCCTTGGTGTCCGTGGTGGCAGAGCACATCCTACTCACCACTTGGACCAAGGCGGGGCTTTGTTACCATTTGTAACGTCCGATGTAGACCACAATGCTTAAACCCAAGATACTAGTAATCTACCCCATCTTTGTATGCTGGATATCTCTTCAGAGGTATTTTAGTAATAGAAAGTTGTTTTTTGATGTTCAAAAAAAAAAAAGGTACTAGTAGTCTCTTATATGATTTGTTATATGCCCAAAGATTACTCATGTAAACAATCAACGTGGGACTACACCATACTCATGCGCAAAGATTACTCATGTAAACAATCAACATGTAAACAATAAACATAATCTACCCCAAAACTGGGGTATTACACCATACTTATGTTTTTTTTTTAAAAAGGAAGACAATCATATTATATGTAGTTGGTACCATATGCTTTGGCCATCAAATAACAAGGTGTAATATGGAATTATACACTTGGAGGTTGTGTTTGGTTTGGTTTTGAGTTTTGGTTTTTGTAATGATTAGAGGGAGAAATAGGTATAATAATTAAAAAATAGGTATTAATGATTGGAGAGAGATAGAGAGAAAAATAAAAATAATATTTAAAAATAGGGGTTATAATTGAATAATAATTGAGAAAACCGGTTTTTGGAAACCAAACCAAACAAGGCCGGAATGTTCTGGTCTAAGTTTATGCTTGTTTGTTAGGTAAATCATTCTAAGTTTTTTTATTTGTCAAATCACAATTAGGTTTTTCCAAGGTTTCTTATGTGACAAAAAGATTGTGCTTTGGGCCCCTGATTTTTATAAACCTCAATTAACTTAAGTAATACTAGTAATCAGGGCTTTTTGGTTGTTTTCTTCTGTTTTTCTCGTGTGGTCCATAACCATAAGCACTTTGGAAAAGGTCGATAAATCAATGTAGGGCCCTCTTGTGTATGACAAAATTAGTAGGAAGGACAAATAGATGTGTGTGTGAACTCGGGGAGGGAAGTTGACACAGTCGTTTGGCTCTCATGAAGTGGTGGTCGTTGCGGTTGACTATGTGCTGTTTTTTTTTTTTTTCACAACTCGGTTCTTAGGTGTCCGAGTCAACTTACATTCACGTCGAGTAATTCTAGTAACCGAATCTTACCTGCCCAGTTACGGGGAGCCCAAATTCGGAACAAAATTCCGTATAGATTGACAGGGCCGGCTCTGAGATATATGGGGCCTAAAACGGATTTTTTTAAATTGGGTCCTCAAATAGTTAAAAATACCAAAGAAAACAAAAATCTTCATAAATAAGTCATTCGAGTCATTTGAAAGCATAACTACTATATGAACTTATAAAATTGGAGACCCCAAAAATTAATCAAAATTTAAGGACCTAAATTGGTGGCTTTATGAGTTTTAGTCTAATACCGGCTATGTAGATTGGCCTCAAAGGAATTGAGCCCCAGAGAAGTTAATATATATGACCTAAGAAATTTATAACTTTGTGCTTTTTAGGCACTGTTTGTTACCTTTTCAGGCACCGTTTATTACTACCTTTTTCCAACCAAATTTAATCTAAAGTGTAAGCTTGAGACTTATCGGGAAAAAAATGCTAGCTTGAATGGTAAGGAAGGTAGAGGTAAGTGCCGTACAAGGGCATCTTATCGGATTCAACAAAAAAAATACCAAATTTAACCTCAAAAATACTTTTTATGAATTAGCAAGTCATTTATCAAAAAATTCACAAATCAGACTCTCTATCCAAAGTTTACTATTCCCCTCAAGTCTCATAAAAAAAAAAACCTTTTTCTTAAAATATTATTCTCCCCCAACTGGGGAGTTGTGCAAGTGGATGGAATGGGAGACACGGAGGCAGAGGACAGAAGTCAAGGAGTGAGAAACTGTTAAGCTATTCGGTAGTCTGTGAACAGTAACTTTACCCCAATACCGAGTTACTGTAGCGAAGTTGCAATTTTTACAAATTAGCCCAACACTTGTTGAGGCTGATTTTGGGGTGTTTTCTCCCCTTTGGCTCAACAAAATAACCATCAGGGGCATTTGCCTCCCCTGGTGGGGATGCTCTAAGCATGTGTCTCGACTAATTCTGGCAACCTCTCTGGCAATATAATCCATACCCGGACTCTGAAGAAAATTATTTTGGACACGAACTAAACCTCTCTCCCCTTTACATTATTTGTTCAAGTTTGAAAGTGGATCATTAATTAATCATAGGAGAATTACGTCACTTTAATGTATACTGATTTCTTGTAGGGACCTTTAAAAATATTTTTTAAACACATTGGACGATTCGGATCATCGAAATTCGATCTCAAATACTATAATTTTTTTGAATTGGTGAGGAAAATTTTAAAATTATGCACATAAGTGCTTTAGGATGATTCATTCCACGACATTCTAACAAACAAACAATACAGAAAAGAGGAAAAATTACAATGGTGTCCTTATATGGTCAATTACGGCTAGTGAAAGTTAGAGTGTGATGTTAATTATTAGAACCTTCATTATTGTATGATGTTGTCTAACTTAGGCTTTAACTTTTTAACCCTACGAGTATGAATGGGGATTCTTTACTGTCCCACTAAGGAACTAGACAGTTCTAGCCGAGTCGTTTGCGGGCCCTTTCTGAATTTGTTTCGATGATTGTGACTTTTGATATTTTAAATTCCGTACAGAAAATTAGGCACGTCAAAATTTATGTTAATCAGATAATCGTTTAATATATTATTGAAACGCATTTATCTCAAGAAAAAATGAGTTTTAGAAAATATCACAGTATTGGATAAACTCAATTTTTCTAGAGATAAATATGGTTTTGAGAACACATTAAACAATGTCAAATTACCATTATTTTTACGTGCCTAATGTTCTCAATAATGTTCTCAATAAATTATCAACGGTCCCAATCATCAATAAAGACGGTGATAGGGCAAACTGCAAGGTAAAGTGTAGTTTCTCCAATGGGATTTCCAACTGATTCAAGCTGGGAGTGTGTGCCTGAAGAGTGAAAGCTGAACGAATATTTGCTACTTCGTTCATAAAGCAAAAGATAAAAAGAGAGCCTTTTTGTAAAGGAAAAGTTGTGGTTCACTTCACTGTCTATGGATTTATAGCTGATGCTGGGAATGACAACCTTTGTAAACAAATGTGGTCTTATCGGATGACTAACATTATCTGATAAACTTAAATTTATGTCATCCTACTTTGTAAACAAATGTGGTCTTATTGGCTGAAAATTGCAAAATGCATTATGTAAAAATGTGTTTTGGTTTTTTGATGTTAGGGAGGAGGAGCCAAAAGTAGAGTGAGGGGAATTTTTTTGACTTCTCATTTTCACTTTTTCCATTTTGGTTAATAAAATAATCTGCAGAATATATTTTGCACATATATCTCCGAAACACTACTTATGTTACAAAATATATTTTGCACATTTCTCCCAAACACTTTACTGGAGTCGAAATATATTCTGAACATAATTCAAAACACTGAAAAATAAAAAGTAAAAAACTGTTAATGAGCTTTCGAAACATCCCGTATGATCAAATGATCAAGGATGTTTGATGAACTTAATCTGATTTTTTCATTTTGTCTTTATTCAATTTTTTTTGCATTTGTTAGTTTTGCGTCAAGATTTTGTGGTTTCTAGATTCCTCTCGACGAGACGAATCTAACAAGTATAAATTTATCTTCAAACCAAATATTTTTTTGAATAAAACCGAAAATACTTGGATTACTGGATTAATTTTGGCTTTATTAAAAAAAAATTGAGTTTTGATCATAATTTTATACTTGTTAGATTCGTCTCGTTGAGAATAATCCAGAAATTACAAAATCTTGACACAAAACTAACAAATGCAAAAAGATAAAATGAATAATTCAATAATCCAGATTATGGATTATTTGCTAAAGAAGCCTCAAATTTGTCTTAAAAGATAAATGTCATATTGTAAAAGTCCTACTTTTGTTGATAAATGGTCCAATTAAACGGATGCCGCTGTCCAATTGGCCAGGTGTTCCTTGCATGCTTAACTTACCTTTTTAATAATTTTTACTAACAAAGTGCACACAGAGCCCATTTTCTTAAATCCACGTCGAGTCTTTAAAATATTAGGACCGGCCCTTTGCTGCTTTGCATGTGTGTAGGCTTGGCAATCGAGCGTGCCCCGCCCTGAACCCGCTCTCCACCAACCAGATAGGATAAGGTTTGTTTTTTTTCTTTTTTTTTGGGTAACAAATAAAGGCCGGGGTGATTTTGAAAAATTCGCCATGATTAGGGTAGGGACAAGGGAAAGGTCACCCCGCCTCGATACACATATGATTATGAAATTACATTTTCTATCTTCAATTCCTAAAATTTTATTCTTATTCTTATTTTCATCCTTACAATTAAAATACATCATATTGTAACTGTTTTTCATTTCCCTTTTAAATATTAGATTTTGGTTAAGAATGTTAGGGGTCCTCTGGGAATTTTAGGATCGGGGCCGGGGTCATCAAAACTCGCCCCAATCCGTCCCGTTGCCATTCTTAGATTCCCTGCATTTGTGTTGGAATTGTGTGATAAAGGGTCCAAAAAGTAGGTGCCAAATGAACTTCCAAACACATACTCGATATTGGTTGAATACCATTTGGTCGAGTACTACACTTGATTGCGATTCAATCCTCTCCAGCAAAGTATTTAGATCGGAGGGTCCAATTTGAACCCGGGGACCCATGACGTACTCATAAAGAGTACTCCAGTTATTGTTTAGTGCTCTTGAAGCACCACGGTACTCCGGTCACCTTTACCACCCTGAGGTTCATACACTTGATCATAAGTCCCGCGTGAATGTGAGGTGGTAAAGGCCTTTGAAATACTAAGTACAGGGTGACTTGGGAAAAAAAGCCAAAAACGGATTATTGGTTTTTTCATTTTTGTCATTATTCAATTTCTTTTTTTACATTTGTTAGTTTTGTGTCAAGATTTTGTGATTTCTGGATTCCTCTCGACGAGACGAATCTAACGAGTACTATAAAATTATGGTCAAAACTCAATTTTTTTTTTAATAAAGCCAAAAGCAATCAATATTTTATTCACAGGAAGAATGTGTATCATCCATCTCTTTTTTCGTAGAAATTTATTTTCACACTCCTTGTTTTTATCTAAATACATTTCTCTTTTTGTTTGTATTCATGTGAAATGACACGATTGCTAACCTTTCATTTGTGGAGAAAATAATGTATGAAGGGTTGGTTCAAGAAATGTGTAAATGGTAATTTTATAATCTTTTACATTGATAAAGACAAAAATCGGAATGCAATTAGACAAAGGGGAGGTTAAAATCAATTGCCTTTTCCTTTCGATCCCATATCATTCATCTCGTACGATCATTTTGGGCCAACCTCTCTTTTAAGGCAAAACTGTAGGTTTGTGCTATAGCCCACCGATAAAGTTGAGTTTTCACTAAAATATTTTGGGTATTTTTAGTTTTTTTTTACAATAAGTTGTCAAATCAACAAATTATTTTCTTCAAATAGATCAACTGATTTAACAACTTGTCGGCCAAGTCTCTAAGAGTACCACAAATACCGTAGTGAAAATTCATCATAAATATGCTCCGGTTAGAAAAGGAAACTACAGCTAAGTGCGTCTCTACGCCTCTTGTCTATAGTTCCAAGACCCAAGTGTTAATGGACCAACTAAGAAAATACTGAAGAGGGCGCAAATCTTTCATTTTGAATTTGTTAAAACAACTAGCATGGAGCACAAGCACTTAAAAAAAAAAAAAAAATTCAATCAATAGCATAGGAAATTGAAGAATTTAGGGTACTTGCATGATAAAAGTCACCGGCGTTGATTGAGCGAATTGACTTTATTAATCGAGAAGAATAGTTATGTATTTTAACAAAAAGTAAACATTCTATATATTTCCATAGAAATGAAAAAGTTACATATGATACAGTGAGCGGTATCGAGCACGCGCAAAGCACACGCCAGGCGCTAGTATGAAAAAAATGCAAGAGTCTGAAATCGAATAAAGAAATAGTGAACCTCTTTAAAACACATGGGGATTGATAGTTTAACAGAAACCAAGACGGCATTTTCTTCTTTTATTTCATAGCGTAGATCAGCCTTCCATTCACTAGTTGTTAGTAGTAAAAAAGCATGACTCCCAGCAGCAATTTTCAATGGTTTTTATAGATCCTGGGCGAAGGGGAGGAAATAAAACAAGTGATGTTTTTTCTTGGCTCTTAAAATACCACCGGGTCGCGAGAAAAGGATGCAGTAACCTGATGCCTTCTAGTTTCAAAATTATTTGACGAAATCAAGTAGGAGTAACAGATGCAGATGTTACAAAACAGTCGGTAACAGTCTTCGGAGACTCATGGTTTGATCACATTTTTCAGGCAACATAATGCAAGACTTGTACAATTCGCCAAAAGGGGCATGAACAATGGATGAAAAACTACGGAATAAAAGCTCCTAATGAAGACTTTCTAAGCCTCGTACTTCAAGTCAGTTGTCCAGGTACCTTGCACACTAGGGTGCTTTGTGACATGTCTCGTCTTCAGCTTCACCACTTTTCTGCCCAGTGAGTTCCTGAGCCTGGTTGCATGTAGCAGTACATCATCTTGTGTCAAATTCTTCACACATACCACCCGCTGGTTCTTGTTTTCTGCATATTGAGTTAACAAAAATGCAGTTCAAACTTCTGAAAACTTGTTCAACCTAGTGCTCGCGCACGCGTGCGTGTGTGTGTGAGAAAGAGAGAGAGACCCACAAGTTACAGAAAATTGATGAGGAAATCCACACCAGAGACGATGCTAAGAAAGCGAATTTAATAAGAATCAGATGTCACTTTCCAAAAATTCAAAGATGGAATTTCCCCGCCTGAAAGAAAGGATGGAATTCCTGAGCTGCTTAAACAACGGAAAAGCTTTCAAAAAAATAAAGAGTGTGGGCGGAAAGGATTGAAAGAGCTTGCTAGAAAACCATAGATAGGCGCCTACCTGAAACTCGCCTACCCGAAACGGAAATAGGTTTTTTCTCTCTGAAGCATTTTTTCTTTCTTTATTTGAACAGGAAAGAACTTAAACAAGGAATGAGCGAAAAGACCTTTCTTAAAGAGTACTGTTGCTTTCTCATAACTAAAAAGCAAAAAAACCGATATTCAGAAGTCTAGCTCTGTTGCTGACCTTAAAAGCTTACCGAACTAGCCTAGCGGTTTTATTCTCTACGACCTCCCAAGCTACTTGCCACCGCCCAAACCCCTATTAGAGTAAGGCGTTTTCTATGCGACCTTCCCTCTTTAGGAAAGGTCTTTCCCTCTAAAAGCGAAAATGCTTTCCCTTCTTTATAGGCGCGTTGGTTTCCCTCATCTTTAATGCGAGTATCTGATCTGCTTGCTACCTAACGAGCTTAACTTCTCGGCTGTTCTGAAAGCGGAAAGCAGTAGTTCAGAAAGCAAGAGAGCGAAAGACAGAACTACTCAAAGAAACTGGGACAAAGAAAGGGCTTACTTTAAAGGCTAAGAGCATCCTCATCAGGGGAGGCAAATCCCCCTGATGGCTAATTTATTGAGCAAAAGGCAAAAAATGCTCCCAAATCAGCCTCAACAAAATGTAGGGACCATTTGCAAAAAATTCCCAGTTGCTACACCGCCTCAATACTTAAAGCAAGGCACTATTCCTTGGCTACACAGTTTTTTAATATATTCCGTACCATGCATGAAGCACCACTCTCTCCACTGTCCCTATTGGCGGAAAACAATTGGAAGAGAGAGCATTTAGAAATGAGTATTTTATTTATATGTGATTAGAACAGAAAGTCTGATTTTGTGAGTTTTTAAAAAAGTGGCTAGCTAAAGTATAAAAGGTGTTTTTGAGGTTAAATTTGGTCCAAATTTTACCGAGGCTGATGAGGATGCCCTAAGTCAAAGACTTGCCATCTCCCTCCACTCGGTAAGTTCAAGTACAAACCAAGGATATTAAGCTTGTTGATCTACCCTGCACCCGGGCTTAGAGGAACGAACTCTCTGATCAGCCCAAGAGACAGAACTAGCACTCCGCCCTATGAACTTACTTCACTTGCCACTGTTACCGCTCCCCGAAAGTCATGTTTATGAACCGTCTCGCCTTCCTAACCTGGAAAGATAGATGGATTTGTCTAATGCCTGTTCAGGACGACGACTGCTCCCTATTTGTAAAGTACCCCTCTTCCTAGAAGTTGCCTTCCCCTATTAGATTATGGCCCGATCTCTCCCAGGATCAAGAGAAAGCTCTTCGCCTAGTGACTCGCACCTATTTAGTAAGGTTTTGATCAACTTTACTTTATGGACATTCCCCGCTGCTTTCTTTCCGATCGGTTCAAGATTAGATTGACTATAGCCTCGTGCTAGCTAACCATTCCACTGTCTTCTATTTCTTTGTTATCGGTCTTACTTGACTTTTCCAACAAATAAATAATAAGAAGTTCTTCCAGTCCGACAAGGAGTGTGAGTCTTGAACAGAGGCATCCAAAGCCGAACCATAAAGAGGCAGCACTACCTACTCTTTCAACCGTAGAGTTGACCGAAAGAGAAAAGCCTTAGGCGAGATAGACAATGAAAGAAAGCACTGGACTTTTCTTTCTCAAATAGAAGGAAGTATGCATAGACAATATTTAGTCAAAAAAATCCACGGGGGACCCCGTAAGGCATGGGTTTAATATCCTTTCAAAAGTCAGAATAGGTCGAGGAGGAGAAACTCTCCTTTTCAAGTTAAGAGGTCAACTTAGAGCAAAGCAAGCTTGCGAAGCAACCGAGGCAAGAGCGTGAAGCAGCTTTTCCCGAACCAAAGGATCCAGGTTCTCTTGAAAAAAAAAAGATCCCAATCCCTCAGCATCAGGCGATGTCTCAGTATCATTTGCATCCAAAGCAGAATTTGACTCTGAAGAGGGACAGCTTAATTTTTTAAAATAACCCGACAAGTCGAATCCATATCATCAGAATAGAGGGCATAGGACTCTTGCCCTACTATAAACTAGGATCATCAAAGGTTGGCTCATAACATAAAGTCAAAGACGCCAGAAAAGCACACTTATCGCGGTATAACATATATGACAGGAAAGAATCAACAGGACCTTCAGGGGCCTGTAAGGATCCTATGGTATAACATAAAGAAATGCTGTAACTTGTAAGGATCCTAGGGTATAACATAAAGAAATGCTGTAACTTGTAAGGATCCTAGGGTATAACATATATGACAGGAAAGAATCAACAGGACCTTCAGGGCCTATGTAGAACTTCAAGTTTGCAGTCAAAACTATTCATATCTCAATCTGTAGGAACTGGTATATCCTCTTATAGATGTATTGGTTTGTTGTAACTTCTCCTGTACTGTCGGAAGGTATGCCTTCTAAAAGAATGTAGGGAGCAGATGTGGCCGAAAACGCAAAAATGGCTGAGAGGTTTAGGCGACTTCATACCCGTAGTGTCAAAAGATGCATGTGTAGCAGCCCTGTTTGACTCCAAAGTCACTCTGAAAATCCAGAAAATCCCAGTCGTGATGACTATTGAAGGCTATCCCTTTTGTTTTCTTCTTCTTCCCTTTACCTATAGAATTGTATATCTATGAGAGGTAAGAGGTGTGGTAGAAGAGGAGAGTGAGACAGTGCAGAGAGAGTAGACTCGTGCATGGGCTCCTCCGGTGAGGCTTTAACAACATTTTCCCTTGCATTCAAAATATAACAGACTTCATTACGTTAAGGTAGACTGGACCACTTTTGGCATGCAATGATGACCAGACAGAGCTAGAGTGAAAGCATCTTCATAAGTCTCACGTGTGCTTCCAGCACTTGTAGTCTTGCCATCACACTTGCTATGTTATTTTCTTCTTGCACATCAACATTGGCCCTACTGGCACTAGCATCTTCATGCTCCCATCCAGCTTGAGACCAACCACCAGAGGTAGGTGCCCTACAACAGTCCTAGGACTCATAAACCTCTTTTTGGAAATGCATAATATAGTTTTCCTTTGTTCTTCTCCAAATTTTGTCGACTTGATAATTGTTGTGCTCCAGGTTTGCCCATAAACTCCCAAACACACACAACACAAGGAATTTACATGGTTTCCCAAAGAATGGGTACATCCACGGGAGGAGAGGAGTGTTTTGCTATATACAAAGATATTACACGGGGTAGCAATCACTCATCCTCTCAGTGTATCCCTCTCCTGTCAAAGCCCCACTGGAGGAGCCCGTGCACGACTCTACCCTCTCTGCTGTCTCTCCTCTTCTACCACACCTCTCATACATATACAATTCTCTAGGTAAAGGGGAGAAGAAGAGAACAAAAGGGATAGCCTTCAATAGCCATCACAACTGGGATTTTCTACATTTTCGGCATGAATTTGGAGTCACACAAGGCTGCTACGCAAATATGCATGCATCTTGTTACCCCCCTTTTCAGTAGGGAGCAGATGTCTCTGTTGATCCAGTCACAGTGGGCGCATACATAAAAAGAAACCTATAGATAATTTACATGATCTAGTTATGCATGGTTCTTAAAGTTACTCACTTTTTATAAAGTAGGCCAAATGCATGGAATGCTATTTCACAACGAGATGTCAAGAACCTGAACTGCTCATTTGATTTTGAACCCACAGGCTGGGCAGAATCCAAGTTAAAAGGGATCAGCAGCAATCAGCCAAACTTGCAGATTTGTTTATACATCCCACAAACTTCAACACATTAATCCAGTTAAGAAGTGACAAAAAGGTTACTTAAAGAAGTAAGGCCTTCTTGGAAACTAGAAAGCAAAGATTTAAAAACTACATCGAATTAGACCCAACCTTGCTTCAACTAGAAAACCAATATTATCATTAGCAATTTTTTTCATCAGAAGATGCTAACCATAAAATCATGTCTTAAGTGCTCCATCGAATTTGAAGAGCATGATCTCAAGTCTCAACTATATACTTCGTCAATTCTACATCCGAGCTGGTACCAAAGACGTAAGATAGAACAGTCAATAACCTAAGCGTAGCATGGCCCAATCATAATCAAATAGATAATTCTGTACCTGGCTTCATCACTGCGCCCTAAACTAAATTTTCGCTCACAAAAAGAAAAGGAACGGAATAAGAAAAAAGAAGTTGACCTGATTCACCTGAATTATATAGGTTTTATTTTCATATTTCGAGAGAGATTCTTACTGTAAAGGCCCTTCAAATGAGGATGTTGACCACGGATGAGCTCAGTGACAACTTCAAGCCGAGGATTGTTCTCTTTAAATGCCGGCAAGTTGGATTCCATAAATGCCCTATAACATGAGTACCATATCTCATCATTTTTTTTTCCAAGAACACAGATTTAATGTGAATGTGAATAACTAGCTGAAATAACTTTCAGAGTTAAAGATGATTGAGAGTCACTCTTTCCCATTGACTAATACCATTCCTCAATTTTATGGGTGTGCCTAATCCATCGGGTAGGCTCATACTTTTATCTTTGTTCAACGTGCTATTCATCGTTTTTTAGTTTTTCTCTATTGCAGCATAAATATGAATGATCTTTATTCTTTACCGTTCTCCAAACTTCTTTATCATTCTCCAAACTTCCCTTGATAATAATGAAGTTTACTATCTATCTTTCTACCTATTTAACAATCTATCTATCTACATATATAATTTACTACAAATCTTAGAAGTGTGAATGTGGGTGTTCATAGTCTTACATAGGGTGATTAAAAAAGTATTACATACTAAAAAATATATATCTATGCCCAATAAAAAGGATAGATGAGAGAAAAAAGCATTTTTCCACGGGAGAACCAAATTTCAAAAGGGTAGCACAACTCGATGCAACTATACTTGTTTTACCAGTTGTTTGCGCAGCAGGACACAAAAACTGCGTAATTTTGTTGTCAATACAGTACTTGTCTCAATCACAAAGGGGATTACTGTAACAAAGCTTACCTGATACCCCTGCTACTTCCTCCCCAATCACAATAGCTCACAATTAGCTTCTGAAGTTGCCAAGCACCTCTCAATGCCATCTATGCATAATAAAAAGCGATTAAAATAGGAGTTTCAACAAAAAGCCAACAAATATTTCGCAAATAACTCCAAGCCATTCTGCCACTTCTGCATATTTGCTACAATCAGACACTCTTCTTGAATTATAAGAACTTAAAGACAAGGCGCATACATAATTTCTATCAATTATAGCATTTTCTACAATTGCAACCAGTGTTCTAAAAGTCGGCCGCCTAGGCCGACCATTCCCCCTCCTAAGCGATGGGCGGGTAGTCCAACACCTAGATGAGGCAGCCGAATAGTATGGGTACGGCAGAATCAAGGTTCTGTTCATGTGTACCTGAATCGATAGTCCTAAATCGAAGATGGGTCTGCGAAAATGGTGATTAAATTTACGATGATAGCTGTACACGCTAAATCGAGGCTGAAAGTTCGATCGAGAGACAAATTACCTGTCTTCTTCGCAGACCTTCGTTCTCTCTCCCCCCCTTCGAATCACCGTTCCTCTCCGTGTATGTATCGACGATTCAGACGTGCGGTTAGGGTTTACTTTTGTTGTATCTTTGCTGGGGCGCGTTGAGTTTGGTCAAGGTTAACGAGAAGGATTGTGAAATTTCAAATACACTATCCCCGATCTCAAAAATAAAAATGGTTCGGTTTATTTTATTTTATTATTATTTTTTTCACTCGGCATTCTGAATCTATTACATGAGGAAACAGAAATGAGACTCAATCCCGGAATATAATGTGGGGCATCTGAGAACTCTACCGAATGAGCTAGGAACCAGTTGGAATGATTCGGATTTTGAAATGCACTTTTATCGATCAAAAAGCTCAATAGATTGGATTTTGAAATGTACTCCTACAGGTAAAAAAGAACTCTTTGATTGGTAAAAGTGTGTTTCAAATCTATAACGTCGAAAAAATGTTTGGAGAATGTGGTGGTGTACATTTGTAGTACACTTGGTGGTGTACCCGAATCATTTTCCATTTCTAAATTAATCGGCTACTGCCTACAACAAACAATATCGATCACACAAATGTTTTGACAAAATAACAACACGCATCGGATCTATTAAAACAATATCAAATTGATGAAAAGTATTTGAAAATTTCAAAATCATCGGCTACTACAAAAAATATGAAGGACACAGATGTTTTTGATAAAAAAATATCAAATAAATGATGGAGTATTATTTTAAAAACAATACCAAATGCATGGAATTATTATGGATAAAATAAGTTCCTTGCTTTAAAAAATTGGGCAAAGATCCAAAAGAATGGCCTAAAAAGACATTTAGCCCACCCTAAGCTCATGAAAGGGTGAGGAGGACATTGATGCATTTTTTTTAGCATCCAAAGCTCATGAAATGACAAAAACACCCTATCATGCATGCGCCTTTCTTTCTCCTCTCTTCCCTTGAGCATATTGAGATCTCGTCGACTTGTTTTATGATACGACTGGGGTTTGTTGATACTTTGATGTAGCTGACCCCTTCGCAGTTTTGGTTTTGGACACAGAGTAGATATGGTTTTTTCCTTACACTTGCTGGAACATCGACATAGAGTTCACATCCCTTAAATTTTTTCGTGTTCAGTTTTTTATTCCAATTAAATTATTTTCCCTTCTTTACTCTGCGAATTATATTGGCATATAAGGGGTTCCATCTAGAATGCAATATACGCTTGTGTAGCGTGCACCATTGTTTGCCCTTAGTGCCCAATTGTGCAGCATGAAATTATTATGTGAAGAATTGATGATTACATTAATTTAGCGCAGTAATTTACAGAATCTTTTTTCCTTTTTTTTTTTTTGGTGGCAATTAATCTCAAACTCATTCAGAAGGCAAAAGAAGAAAGTAGCTGGAGTTTGTTCGGAGGAAGTGAGGAAACGAAAGAGAAAGGAAGAGAGAAAATTTAATTTTTTTCCTCCTGTGGGGGTGTCGATTCTAGGGTGAGCCTCCTGTGAACCTTTTGAACCGCCTAAGGGCTCCGCCAGAGCGCTCTTGCCTAGCGCTCCATCCGAGCGCTCTTCGCCGAGCGCTCCTACCGAGTGCTCTTGCCTAGCCGACGGGCTAGGACGAACTTCGCCTAGGGCCTTCGCCTGAACCTTTTTGCCTAGCGCTCCATCTGAGCGCTCTCCGCGTAGCGCTCCGCCTAAGGGCTCCGCTTGAGCCACTTCGCCTAGCGCTCCCGTTTGGTTCTTCCTCTTAAGGCCTTCTCTTAGCCTCTGGTTTGCCTGGGGACTCCACCTAGCCTCGTCTGAGACCCAGTAAGTTTGCCTGAAAAGATGACCTCACTGGAAGTCTAGAAGCACGTCGCAGAAGAGGGCCTGATTCCTTGGAGCACGCCGGAGGGGAGGACCTGAGTCTTTGGAGCACGCCGGAAGGGAGAACCTGCACAGGGGAGCAACCACGTTAGTGCCTAGCCCGGACGGTGGTGGTCCGGGAAGGCACTCTGATGGTAAAGTCAGCGACTGAGGGAGAAGTATAATGGAAGCAGGATCTTCAGAGTTTCTAGAGAGAGAAAGTGAGAGAGAAGGGTTGAACATTGTGAAAACTCTCTCCCTCTCCAGGTTGGGGGAGTATGCCTTTTATAGGCAAGGAGTTGGTTGGGCTCCGAGCCCTCCACGCGCCTCACGCGCTATCGGTTCCCTAGGCAAATCAAGTGGCCCGGACAGGGCGCTGCCTGCACCCTGTCGCTTTGGATGACGTCGCTCATGTCACCTGTCACGACTTTTGCAGCACGCCACCTGACATACCGCCTGACACGCCACCTAATGTCACATCTGATATGTCAGGCACGCGTGATAGGGACCATTCGGAACCCATCGGTTCGAGAAAGGGTGCTCGGTTCGGGAAAGAGCGCTCGGATTGACAAGGAGTGCTCGGATTGACAAGGGGTGCCTAGTTCGACGAGGAGCGCTCGGATCGACAAGGGCGTTCGTTCGACAAGGAGAGCCCGGCTCGGTAAAGAGCATTCGGTTAGGCAAGGAGTGACTGGCTCGGCAAGGAGTGCTCGGATTGGCAGGGGCGCCCGGTCTCGGCAAGGAGTGCTCGGATTGACAGGGACGCCCGTGCGGCAAGGAGCACCCGGCTAGGCAAAGAGCGTCCGGCTCGGCCCGACTGATGAGCCTGCCTAGCGCCTAGCGGATCAGTACGCCTAGCCGGTGAGTCCACCTAGCGCCTAGCGGATGAGTCCTCCTAGTGGCTAAGGCTAGTGTGGACATTGGTTTGTGAGGACCTTTGTGGGACGAAGGCCCCTACACCTCCCCTTTGTTTGATTTTTAAATTGAAAAGAGGAAGGGAAAAAATAAAAGAAATATAGGGTGAAACTGAGTTTTCTTCCTTTTTCTTTTCTCCTGTCTCTTGCGATCGATTCTACCCTCCTCGATCAAATATCATTGTAAGCGAATACCAGAGAACCAGAACAAAAATGTCAATGCAAGTGAAGTTCCAAGATATGTATAGAGTATTCTAACGAAGAAAATGATAATGTCAAAACTCTGTGTTACTGCAAGAATTTAGTGCATAAGAGTCTTACGCCCTACATATGATCAGTGACGGATTTAGCCTTATCGCAGGCCCCCAGTGCAAATTCCAAATTTATTATTTTTAACTTTTGACTTTATCCTTAACTAATACGTTTTGTCATTTTCTTCACGCAAAACTTTCGCTGTGTTTGGTTGAGAGTTTTGAGAAGAATATTTGGAGAAATATTTTTGATATAGTGTTTGGATGAGTTTTTGAAAAAAATAATAATTAGAGAGATGTGTAATAATTGGAGAGAGATAGAAAGAGAAATGAGAATAATGATTGGATAAAGAGGTATGAGTAGAGAGAGAAATATGATTAATGGTTAATGATTAGAGAGATGAGAGATGGATCGAGAAATAATCTTTCTGGAAATTTTTTTAGAAATGTGAAATGAAGTGTCATTTTGAGTTCCATGACTTTTGTTCATGACGATGGTAAATATGCAAGTAGTTTTGAATGACAGGTTATGAGAATTGATTTTTGCAATTCACTTTTTTGTAAATGCATTCTAAATTTTGCCTTTAAACGTGCTTAGAAAATTTTGTTGTGTAATTTTGATCACTAAATTAAAACACAAATATTGGAATGCATGCATTTTTATAAATAAATAAATAAATAGAGTGCGAAAACCAATAACTCTAATTTTGGTTGATGAATATGTTACTTTTTGTGAACAAAACCCTTCTTTATGCAGATCAAACCGTTCTTTATGCAGACTTCCCTCAACATGTTCCGATGAATATGCATCTGACTTTTTGACTCCCAAACTGAAAAGACACCTCAAAAAGGTATCATCAAGAGAATATTAAGCCAGATTATAAATTATATTACCAAACAAACCATGAAAATTCACTTTTAAGGGGAAAAACACAGGCCAAAGGTCTCTTTAGACTTTAGAGGATCAAAATGAGGAAAAGCAATCGTGACTAAACAGCAAATCACAGAAAGAAGAAAAAGGTTTCTATGATAGGCCTCAAGCTGAAAAAACTTTTCATGAACTCCAAGGTTGGCTTTATAGTCAAGATCTAGAACGTAGAATCTTTTTCTAAAACACAAGATGTCAGGATGACCTTATATGAATCTTGATTAATTGAAAGAGAATCAATCCCATGATCCATAACAGTTAATACCAGCACGAGCTTTCGAGTCTGGAACCTAGGAAGGAGCAACTCTTAAATCCCAACCCCTAGGGAGGGATTTGTGCTTTGCATCAATTTTTATCGGGCCTCCTGTTAGCGGACGATGAAATTGATCATTCAAGAATTAATCAAAATACACGTAAGTTGGTTCCAAACACCCTGAGATTTATCAAAGGAAAAAGGATAGTACTAGTGATAAGAGACACAAATTGTTGTAGTTTAAGGTCTATGGAAACAGTCCAATCTGGTTTTTCCTTTTTTGTATTATGAGATATATACATCAGAATCTGTGTCTTTTTTTAGAGATTACAACAAACGCATATCCCAACTAGGTTGCTGTATTGAGAATTTTTAATTATGCACAGAGATAATGCATGCTTTAAGAAACACAGCTGGGAATAACGACAATGCAATTTAAACGAGTGCTTTGATGGTAAGTTTTTGATAACTCAAATGTCCGAGCTAGCTTATGCTTGATGGTATATACTATATGAGTTATGCGTGTGGGTGCGTGTGTTTTTGGACTTTGGAGAGAGAGAGAGAGATCTGAAGTTGTATGTGCATGGAGAGCATATGGATCACATAAAACAAAGATTTTCATCTAAAAAATGATAAGGGCAACAAAAAAAAAATCCCACAGTTTGTTCAACACAGTTGACAAGAGATAGCAAACCCTAATTCAAGAAAAAGAACCCTAGCTTAAGGAAGACATGAGTTCTAAGTGTCCAAATAACTCAAAACCTGCAGATCCAATGTTAAAAATTGCAGGTTAAGCCTATATAGATATACATATTTCGACACCGATCATAGCATAAAAGTAGAGAGAGAGAGAGAGAGAGAGAGAGATTAGGTTCACATCAAAGAAAAGCATGCTGTTTGATTATGGATTTGAACATAACATAGAAATGTTTTTTTGTGCTCACCAAATAGCCAAAAGAACTTGCACACTGTCCACAGAAAATAAACCCAGAAAACAAAAAGATGAAAGCAAGCCAAGAGAAGAAAATTAGTACTGCTAGAGAAAACACAAGTAAAATATTGAAAAACTAAAGATGAAAACCCAGAAGCTGCTGGTATCACAAATCTTGAAAATATTTAGAGAAGTCGTATCATGATCTGCTAATTTGATGGATCTAGCAAAACAATGAATCGATATCGGACCGAGATGCTTGATTCCCCGAAAGAGACTACTGATCTCCCTTGTTGTTGTTGCCTCATCAGAAGTGAGTACTGGATTTAGTACTCTTCATGAAAACTAGGGTTTGTAATATCATGTGAATTATTACTAACCCTTCTTCTTCAACTTGATCATCATGAATATCACCATCTTCATCATCATCATCATCATCATCTTCTTCTTGTTGATTGGGAAGCAGCTGGGGTGTGTTATGGGGTTGGTGGGGGTGAGGATGAGGTTGGTTGATGATAAGGAATTTAGGTGGAGGAGAGAGAGTGTAATGATTGTGGAGAGGAGACTCAAGAGAGATGAAGGTCAGAGGAAAGAACATGATGATGATGATGGAGGTGGAGGAGGAAGAGGACGAGGGTTTCATCATTGCTGTTTTGGTTTTTTGAAGAGAAAAATCAAGAAAATTCCAAGGTATTGCTTGCCCTATCACCTATGTCTCCTATGTCTCTCTCTCTCTCTCTCTCTCTCTCTCTCTCTCTCTCTCTCTCTCTCTCTCTCTCTCTCTCTCTCCACGTATCAATGTCTACATTTTTTTATTTTTTGGGAGACCAATATTTCTATGAAGAGAAAAATGAGAGGTGGAATATATGGCTGCCTGAGGTGAGGTTGAAAGCTACACCAAAACTGTGAAAGTTGGTGCTAGTATATTCCAATGCCAGGGATAATTCTCTGTATATGATAACTTGGTTTGGGATGCTTTCCTTTCGTCGTGATGCAGTAATATTATCTCGATTCCTTTAATCTTTGTAAGTATATTATCAACCCTAATAGGGCCACCAATTGATAGCTAACTAGGGTGCCACAAGATTTGTAACTCTATTTATGGTTTGTTTTTTGGGTAGTCGTAAATTGATCACGTCAACTGTAATCTTCAGTTGTGCAGCCATATTGTAAATTGGAACCATTAATTTCTCGCAATTTTTTTATTACAAAATAGGAAGGCTAAATTTTATTTTTTTGCTTTAAATTCTAAATCTGTATATGCCTCCAAACTTAAGAGTTTTTTTTTTTGATAAGTACATACTTAAGAGTTTCTGGGTAATTCTTTTTTTTTTTTCCCCTTAATATGTTTTTGGTACACGACGGAAAGTCAGATTCTCCCTTTCTTTTCTTTTTTAAATATAAATACTAGCAGTAAAAGGCTGTTTCCGACTGTATATGGGAGTGTACGTAAATATGCTTAAACTTTATTGGGTTTAGGTAAAGATCGAATTTGGCAGGCCATAGATACCATACCACAACGACACATGATAACTAGTACTACTATATTTTATTTTTCCTTTTTTGTTGGTAAACAGTACTACTATATATAGTTTAAGATTATATGACAGAAGAATATCATAGAACTCTGGAATGGGAGCAATTTTTGGGTGTCCGAGCACCCATCTCGGCCGTTCACCGTCCACGGTTCGGACTTTAAAGAGAAAAAGAAGAGAGAAAAAGCATAAATCTGAATTATCCAAAATATTTTTAGACAGTCATGATGGGTGTTCGGGGGCAGCCATGTGGTGCCTGCCTATCACCCAAATTTTTGTCCTGAAATGGAAGAGGACGAGAACTGTATATAGTGGCCATTTTGCCAGGCTACAAACAGCTTTTTGGTAATAGGAATGGAGACAACTGTTAGTTTCTGTACCTTCAAGTAAAATACCATCCACATTTTACCGGTCAAGGAGAAACTTTTGAGATAGTCCTATACTTAGGTGGATCCCTCCCAAATATTCCCTTGCTAGCAATGTGAGTCATGAGTGTACTCAATTAAAATTTACTTGGTCACCTTACAAGAGTTTATAGCACGTAGAAAGTTTATAAATTAAACTTGAAATTGTGAAAGGAACAAACCTTCGGAATTACTATTTTAATTTTTGAGAAAAATGTATTATACACATGTTTATTAGTAATCAGAAAAACATACAAGAATAATACTTCGCCCATATTTCTCGTGGTTGTAGTAGCCAAAAACGAGGGCATGTTTATCAACTTAACCAATAAAAAAAATCACCAACAAGTAGTAAAAAATAAACAAGTCCACTCAAGACTGATTTTGGAGAAGCTATATTTGCTGTCCAAATTAACTCCAGTCATTCTTCACGCCTTCTTCAACAGTCATTTAAGCCATATATAGCTCTACATGGGCCCTTGGGAGTAATCAGGTTTTTGTACCTATAAAATAGAGGTTCCATCTGGAAACTGCAAATTTAATCAAAATTTATTCTGTAAAGCTAGCTTAACGAGTAAATTGTCCTTGAAAAAAAATGATTTTGGGGAATACACTTCTAATTTTTACACGAATGAACTAGTCATCAAGTTCTACAAGTCAAACAGTTTGAATCATATTTTTGAACTCGCCGAAGCTCATTTTGAACCGAGCACAATTCAAGGCACATCTCGTGACTTGTGTGTGGTTACGATTGTCAATTGGAGTTTATGGCAACTTATGAGAGTTAACATGGTTTAGGGAGGGATTAAATCAAAGAAAGGTGTGATTTCTTTTTATTGTTCAGCCAAAAAAATAATAACCCAAAAGGGATATATGCACTGGCTTGGTGGATCTCACCATATTTTTCTTGATATTAGAGGCAAAGTACAAGATATCTTTAGTTGCAAAAAATGCCCATTAAACCCCTCCTTGCCCAATGCCTTTTTATGCTTTGACCCTGATAAAGTTACAACTCACCTGAACCAGCCTTTTATTCCACTTTTGATCTTCATCTTCATGTGGTATTTTTGTGGCAAACAACATCAATTGATGGAAAAGTTGAAATTCTAGAAAGGGGTGAAATTTTCTTTATGGCCCTATCCTTTTTCACACCAAAGTCCAAACTCGAAGATTAAAAGTTTGCAGTTTTTCTTTCCAATATCTCTTCTAGCTCCTTTTTCAATACTAACTCTGCTATCGGCCCATTGGATTGACTAATTCAAGTGATCAATATATCTCACTGTCAAATAGCATAAACTTCATCTAAAGTCGGAAAAAACGCGTATAAACAAATCCGATACAAGATTCGATAGCTCGAGATTAGAAATTGAACCCCCTATCAAATGATTCCTGAGGGCCCTGCCTCCTCAGGTCCCTTGGATGCCCTACGGAAATAATTGCTGCACATTATGCAACTTTTTCGTTTGCTTCTTTTTTCTTTTTTTTTTAACATGTCAAATCATCTTCCAATAACTTTTCTGTAAAAATTAGAGAGGGTTTCTTTAGGAATTGAAATGTTACAAAAACCTGGTGGCTTGCAATTACCAGTACATCAGTACTCTAGGATTTATTATGAGGGTGGTCATTAAATAAATTAATATCTACAAATCCTATAAAATAATCTTACATAATGTGTTTATATTGACATTTTTCACCAAACCGGTATACACATTGGATTCTAATTGTATTCGACTAATTTTTTGTATTTGAAAAAAAGTGAATTGAAAGGTCGATAGTTTAGATAGATGAAAATACAAAATAGCTAGCTAATTTTACTATATTCTGACGCAACGGAATTCACGAGAAACTAGTTAGCGTCCTAGTTCAAATGGAGATAGGTCTTGAATCCTCGAGAGTTCTTGAATCCATAAGAAGAAAGAGATTAACTTTGAAATTATAATTGATTAAAAGCTGCTGAATAATAGAGATTACAAGCCATTTTATAGGGAAACCCTAGCAAATGCTACTAAAAAATAAAATATCTCGCAAAATTGGGGAAACTCGCAAAATTGAAAACTCGATAGAAAAATAAGAAATTCCCAATTGGAAACAATGTAAACAGAATTACACGCTAGAGTAATTCGTAATATAATTATTACCTAAAATAGCAAAATAACTAAATTGAAGGCCTAAACAAAGGAATTTGGCCGAAATCCACCATGCAACACGACTTAGGGTGGTGAGTATTGACCACAACGCGATTCTGCTTCAGCCACCAAGTTTTGGCCTATTCAGGGCTCGTCGTTAAATTGCCGAATTTGGCAATTTTCAATTAAAAGTTGTTTGGGCCTCCGGGGGTTCGACCTGTCCAACTGATCACAGAATTGGGCTGCTACTTATTCTACATCATATTTATATTGATAACAAATTACGAATAAATTTGAACGACAAATTAGTAGTTTAGATATATGGAATTTCCGTAAAAATAAAACGTGAGAGAGGGGGAGAGAGAGAGGCCGTCGGTGTTGTGGACCAATTGAATAGAAGAAAAAGTTTTCTTCTTTTTCCCTTTTATTTCAAGATATTGGATTTTCATAATGTTTTTGTATAGGGTGTTCAATAAAGTAGGCTGCATGCCTATAAATAAATAAATTATCTATACACATAAAATTAGTGCTTGAGAGTGTTCAAAATGTCCAACCTACCCAATGGATAAAGCAGCCAGTGATAGATTTATTGGTTATTAGGAAACATGGCCCACTGGTTATGTTTATAGCTAGTCTATATATCTAGACTCGACTTTGCTCAATCTATAATTAGGTTCTACGCAGGTGAATAATGAGAGTGAAGTGAATGATGAGAGTGAAATTAGTCCCATATATAGATATAGGCGTGCAAATTGACCCGAAAAATTCTGCGTTGTCACTAAAAAAAGAGCCATCTGATCATGTAATGTGTGATGTGGGGTACTGGGCTCATAGGGATTGCATGGAACCAATTAATAGAGGCAAAGTTGTTATTCCATTTCGCCTTTACCCAAATTATGACCCATTACGTTCTACATCTTTCCCTTTTCGTCTTTATCAATTCCATAAGAGTTGCATGAGGACAATCATAGGCTGTAGAGATCCGTGGCGCTTGAGGATCGGATTACCGTTGTGTCACGATGATTTTTTGTTAACTGTGTACTTTGTTGTCGATTGTGTCAGCAACAACGTCGCAAATTATGTTGTGGCCAAGTTTTGTTAGATTGTACTCGCACTAATTAAGATATGGATATCAAAATTTATCATGTTTTCGAAATTTATTATTTTTGACACCATTGATACACTGATGCAAGACAAATTTTGAATTTTATTATATTTTCTAAACTTATCATTTTCGAATTTATCTTTTTGTGTCGAACTTGGACCTTTCCATTTACAATTCTGGAGTCAAATATACCTTATTTTGTTGGTTTCGATTATATGATGTTTTTGAAATTTATCATTTTTGAAATTTATCAAAGTAGGTAAACTGATGCAACACCAATTTCGAAATTTATTATGTTTTTTAAACTTATCATTTTTTGAAATTTATTTTGTTTTTGTGTCTAACTTGTTGAAAGTGGTGAGTGGGATATCTTTTTGTATCAATAGGACTGGATCACTCTAGTGCTTCCCCTGACTCCGTCGAGGTAGGGTACTACGAACCCTCTGTGTGCCATCCATTGCAACAGAGCAAAGCCGTTCAATGAGCAGTTTTCCCTCCCAATGGGTTTGGTTCAAACTTCAAAGTAAACATAAGAATTGAAGTGGTTTAATTAATAAGGGTAAAATGGGCTATTCAAGAAATAATAGGATGTAAACATAAACCCTAATGATCTCTTGGATGGAAACACAAGTATGTGTGGTTTTAGGCTCATGATTTATTAAATTCATAAAATGATGAAAAGTCTTGTTTTATGATGAAAAGTTTTGTTTAAACTATGACCCCCATTTTTCACTTTTTCCCCTCAATATAAAAAACTCTACACATTGCCTCAATTTATCCTTTAGTACTGTATCACTTAGCCATCTCATCACTCTTCTATTCAAGTTTGGGCTTAAACTCTAACTTGTTCTGCACATGTGAGTAATTTATGACCAAAATATATTTTCACTAAGACATTGCTATATAGTATTATATCACTCATGCTTAATAGATTTATATATAGATGTCCATTTGATTCTTTTTGGAGGGCACATAATCGAATTCAAGAATATGCTTCTCTGCGTCATTGATTAATCTATGGAGGCCCAACACGGCTCCAATTGTGGGGATCCTAAAATTGATCATCCATGATGTCTAAATCATTTAGACAAAAGATCAAAATGAATACCGATTATTGCATGAATCTGATTTGTCTTGAAAAGGGAGCAAAATTTTTGATTTTTTCTTTCAAGAGGAATGTATTACATCACAAAAGTTGAGTTAAAGATCAAAGCCTACAAATGGACGGCTTGAATCATCACAATGGACCCATAGTAAGCTCCACGTGACAAATGTTTTACAGACAGAGCATATTAAATACTCCTATGAGCCATAACCAAGGACAAAATGTGGGACAAGTACTAGTGGTGGTAACCGCCACAACAATTTTTTTAAAAATTATTATTATATGAAAATATAAGATTTATTCCTAAATTATATAGATCCGTCACTACCAGATTTTTTTCATTTATTTATTTTTCTTAAAGAAGGTCTTAGTATTGTAGTTTTTGTTTCGATAAAAGAGGACCAAAAAATAATTCAAAGCCAAATTTCAGGGACTAATTCTATGAAACATGAGGTCAAAATTAAGAAAAATCAAACTTCATACTTTGCCTTTACACAAACTCTGTTAATTAGTAAACTTTTAATAAAAATTCTGATTGTAAAACTCTGTATTGATGTGTTAGATATGAGTGGAGAAGAATTTGGGTGCAGAGCAGATATGATATACGTGGTACAGAGTGTTCATTTTGACCATTCAAAAATGTTTAGACGGCCCAAATTGTAAAAAGAAAAATTGGAGAGGAGAGAGAGAGGGAGAGGGGTGAAGGGTTGGTAGAAATGTGGCTGTCTAAAGCGTACCATACTCGCTCGGCACCCAAAATTTTCTGGGCACAACGACATTCATATGAGCGATGTCCCGGAGTTGGGACACGTGCATATAACAAACATCCATCGCTCGGACTGACGCCAACGCGCGAAAAGAATGCTAGCTTTTCGAAACAGTATCTCAGCCATTACGCCTCCACTCTCGTTGGGGACTTTCATCAAACACTTCCCGACATTCATACCAGCAGCGCTCAGTCCCAACCGAAACAACCCAAGAGCTCTAACTACCACCGCCGTCCGCCGCTTAACCCACTTCCAAACCCTAACTTCTCGCCAGAAAGAACAGATTCATCTGTACGTCGATGCTCTCCTTGAATGGAACCAGGTCCCTCCCTCTCTCTCTCTCTCTCTATACACATGCATACCTATATATATTTGGTGTTGTTATCCAGTAATTTCTGAATGTGTTAAATTTGCAGAAGATGAATCTGACTGCTGTTACAGTGGCGAGTGAGGTCATGGAGAGGCATATTGAGGACTCTCTGGCGATTATCCCTCCAATCAGGAGCTCGTATTTATCACATTGTGGAGACTCTTACGACGAGCTTAGCCTCGTCGATGTTGGAACTGGTGCGGGGCTTCCCGGATTAATCCTCGCAATTGCGTGCCCTGGTATCCATTGCCTTACTCACGCTTGTTGTTTCCTTTTTGATGTTAAACAGTTGGAGAATTGCATTCAAGGGTTACAATAACGGTACACTTAATGTGAGGTCCGTAATTACTAAATCAAGTCCCACACATTACCACCCAAGAAATAGCCCCATATATGAAGAAATAAGTAAATAACAAAAGACTCTTGTTGGAGTAATAATCTAAATTTGACTTATTGACCTCTCAGTAGATAATGTATAAGGGTGGTTAACTAGGGTAGCCCTAAACTGTTTGAAGAAATTTGGGCAACTCTGAGATGCGATTTATGGATATTACAGTTGTTAGTTGACACGAAAAGGTAGAAATGGAAAACGTATTGGTAAGTTCAATTAAAACATTTTTATTGGGTAATGATGGGGCACGTAAGACCCTAGGTGGTAAAGAACAATAAACTACTTGTTAGAGCTGGATTTCTATCATTTGAAGACTTTTAACAAGAAAAAACTTACAGAAAATGTAGGACTGATGATATAGGCTGTTTTGGCATAATTTACTGCAGCACACTTTCGTTTATTTTTTTGATTCATTGAGTATGGATGTATTGGCTGTCATTGATGTTTAGGTTGGAAAGTAAACCTGCTGGAGTCCATGAACAAGCGCTGTGTATTCTTGGAGCATGCAGTTAGTCTTACTGGTTTGTCAAATGTTCAAGTTATACGAGAAAGAGCTGAGGTAGGATTTTCAACTTTTAGTCTCCGAAATTGTAATGCGTTCAGATTGTGAGAGCTAAATATCTAATCCATAGGTGCTTCTCTTGTTTGTTTGGTACATTTCAATCCTCAAAAGATATACTAGATGTTCAAGTGTATATTCTTCTGTTTAATAGCATGAATTCCGAATTCTTGGAAATCTTTTCTGTGTCATTGTCTTGCCTGTGCTTTGTAGCAATTCGGGACCTGAATTTGTAGTGGTGGTGATCCATTGCCACCTGCTCTATTCCTATGCACTATGTGCCCCACTCTGTCTCCGCTCTCGAAAGGCATGTGCAAATTAAACAACTTTGATTAGTTGGGAGATCAGTAGAGGAAGATCTTCTATTTAGCTGTGGTTTTGAAGCTACGTGCCTCCTTATGATTATTTTCTGTTGCATGGAACTATTTAGCTGAAGCTTGAGCATCTCAGGTTAGAAATCTTGAATTAGTTCCTGGGAACTTATCTTGGAATTTTCAGGAAATTCAAGATTGGAATACCTGTCAGCCACTCAGTCTTTATTACATGAGTACATCATATGGCCAATTTAGGCAGTACTTTTTGTGTTTAAAGTTGACGAGCTTAGAGTCATAGCCCTATTATGAATGCAAAACACAATAACTTGAAATGGCTTCTCCCATTGCAAACATTAATTCTGTTCTTTTCCCCTTGGTACACCGCTTCTTGTCTTTAATCAATGGGTCATCTACTCAGCTTTGAAATCTTCTACTTGCTTCGTTTTTTTGCTATTTCCAAGATTTCATGGAGTCAATATTCCATTTAAGTTTCCTGATTACGGTGTATCTTCTGAACTTCATAATAGACAGAATGTGGGACAAAATCTTGGTTTTAGAGAGGTATTCGATGTGTCCGTTGCTAGAGCAGTTGCAGAAATGAGAGTTTTAGGTAAACACTGAAACTAACTATCTAGTTTATTAATTTATCCTCGAGTGTTTCTCTTCACTCCATAAACTGATTCTTTTGTCCTGATTTTCAGCTGAATACTGTCTTCCTCTGGTTCGTGTGGGTGGTTTGTTTGTAGCTGCAAAGGGTCATGATCCTCTGGTATGCATTCATTCTCCTTATTTCGAAGTTATATACTCCCTCCGTCCCAAAATGGATTTTCCAAAACTACTATACGCACCTCTCAAAAAATCATTTATATTTCTTAACTGATAATGTATTATATGTGCAATATAGATCTTGTTTGATAAATCTCACTTAGTTTTGTTAAACAAAGTTGCTAAAATCATAGAAAGTTTTATAAATTACGAAATATAGATGATTTTTTGAGACGTGTGAATAGTTGTTTTGGACATTCATTTTGGGACGGAGGGAGTATGTGTTAAGAAACTTCCTTTCCGTAAGAATCCCACGTACCAAAGTGCTGTGTTGAATTGTGCTCTGCCGTAGTAAGAAAGTTTTGATATACGTGAAGAAATATTGGCGACTTATTACGTGCTTGTAAGTCTCTTTGGTGCTACTTTCACAGGAAAAATGGGAATTGTTTCTAAAACATTGTTTTTTGTTAAGACTCACAAAATTTGAAAACATTGATTTTTGTCAAGACTCACAAATTATATCATGGGAGTTTTTTTCTTCTTACATTTATGTGGTGACATGATTGACAAGCCTGATTTTTTGTTCTATTTTCCATTAATTTGCTTAATTTTCCTGTTTATACATGCTAACAGGAGGAAGTTAGACGAGCAGAAAGAGCCATTCATGTGATGGGTGCTTCTGTATTGGAAACATGCTCTGGTATCTCTTCTCATATCTGATTTAGAAAAATACAGTTACACTGGTAGAAAGAGAAAAATGGATGATAAGTTGATGGGTGCTTTAGTATGGAAATGTGCTCTGGTATAATTAGTCAATTTGGTTATGAAAGGAGAAAAGTTGATTGGTCATTTGTTGGCTTAAGGGGCAGCACATCCATCCTTAGCTGTACTGACGAACCTCACAATTAACGCACAAAATGTTCTGCAGTATTTTGGAGTTTATGAAACAGAGTGTATAACCCATATCAAAACTTTCCTATTTAGCCACTCTAACGGAAGATCCAACCCAAGTCTCCTCATAAATTTTTAAATTGCAATTCTGAATGCCAAAACCAAATCTTCCTCTACTGCTTGGAAATGTGGCTGTCTCTAAGATCATTTGGTATTTAGGATGATTTACTTAGAGGATTTACGAACTTGCATGTAAAGTTTTTTTTATTATTAGCCCACCTTCGGAATTAGAGCTTTGAAAATATAGAGTATCTTGTGTAGCTGGCCTATTGGGAATGGGGTTCGTCTCTGTTTTTGGCTAAAACTGTTGTGCAATCTTCTTTGTTGGATAAGTCTAAATGTCATCCAACGGCAGTTTTATGGTCATCTTCAATCATGCGGACCATGTTTCAATATCTAGCTCCATTTTCATCCAAACAAGACTTGTACTACTGAATTGCTTATTCTTCATTGGGAAAAAACTAACTGAATTCCTTACTGCAATGATGTTAAACACTTCTTTTGTTTATGTAGTTGAATCACAAGGGCCTCATGGACAGAGAACTGTCATAGTATGTTTAAAAGATCGTCCTACCCCAAGGAAATACCCTCGTGATCCAGGTACACCAGTGAAATCACCTCTGTAAACAATTTAGGCTCCTGATCTGGCTGCCCTCTTTGAATTTTCATATTGTAACACTAATGTTGGGATATCAGATGCCACATCTACAATTGTTTTTGGAGGAAATATGAACAAAGTATGATCGTTGATTTTACGTCGCATACTTTTTCCATGCAATAAAACTCTGTGTGTGTGTGTGTGTGTGTGTGTGTGTGCGCGCGCGCGCGCGCGCCCATGTTATGATGTCATGTTCAGTCATGCATTAGTTTTTCCTGGTGGTTGAAATATGGAATGACGAGTGAGGTTTCTGAATTATGTCCTGATTCATGTTGCCTTGTGTGGAAAATACTTTAGTACTAGAACCTTTGAAGGACACTGAAGACAAAGCTAGGACACAGATTAGAATACTCTTACTGAAGGACAATAACTGATACCTATTGTCTGCTGGCAAAATTATGGCCATGAGACAAAGTTAAAGTTGTTGTGGCCCTTGTGGAAGATTGTTGGCGTGGGCCAACCATGAGGCCTCTTAGAATGATGGTAGGAGCTGGAGAGCAATGAAGGTGAGGAGAGGAGAGGGCTAGGGTAACTCCGAGAGAGAAAGAGAGCTGCGGAATCTTGAACTCAGCTGGAAGAGTGGAAAACTGGAACTCCTACATTTTATACCCTACATACGCAAGTATATGAGAAAGAAAAGAGGTACGAACATCAATTTTTAGCCTAATATTTTGAGAGGTTAACACTAGCGAAATAAAGGCAAGACTCGTGACGTTTTTGAGGCATAGTCCCCATGCCAAATGATTATTAGAAAAAGGAATCAGCAACCCTTCCCAATTCTAAACAAGTGCGTTTTATCTCAGGTAGGCTGTTTTTTTATAGTTAAACAGGTTAGTCAGGTTTCCTTGTTCAATTGTATTTGTATTTTTTTTTTTTTTACATGATAGTTAACCCCCCCCCCCCCCTCCCCCCGCAGCTCTCATTTCAACTTTCTGCATCATAGAGGAGTGGAGTGTCAAAACTGGGTAACTTTTGGTTTGGACAATCTTGGCATGGGAAAAAAGACTTTTACCTAACTTGTACTCCACTTGTCATTGTTTATTAAATAGGTCACATTGTTGAATCTCTTAATCATAACATTATTCAAATTGAGATATTTGTGGTAGTATTTTACTGTTTTTCAGTAATATCAGGTTGGAAAGGTAGTACCATAGTATCATATAATATCTACACTTGTATGTTATGGATATATAGCATCCTTTTTTTAAGTGCTTAATCTCTTTGGCTTTGTTTATTCAATTTAGTAGATGGATCATGGGAACGCCTTTCCTTTTCACCTATAAATTATGCATGGGTAAATTTCACCTACCTCCCCTGAGGTTTCTGACAATTACAGGGACCTCCCCTAAGGTTTCTGAAACTCCACTGACCTCCCCTACTTTTGAAAATAAATGTCACATATCTCCCCTCCGTTAACTTCCGTTAGAAAAGCTAACGGAAA
The DNA here is from genome assembly GCA_963854785.1 of Vaccinium vitis-idaea. Taxonomy (NCBI): domain Eukaryota; kingdom Viridiplantae; phylum Streptophyta; class Magnoliopsida; order Ericales; family Ericaceae; genus Vaccinium; species Vaccinium vitis-idaea. Next base: position 7,287,776 of record OY978221.1, read on the forward strand.
ATGCTGATGTCACCCCCACCTCACTCTCCTCTTTTTATTTTAAATCTTAAAATGTTTATAACTTTTGTTTTATATATTCATTTTTTACGAAATTATATATTTAAAATCTACCCGAAAAGATCTATAAAATGAGATCCATATTAAATGTGAAATTATGAAACAATAAAATCTTAATTTTGAATGTGAATTATCGTGCTACATAATTTAAATTTTTCAATGTTTAACTCAAAATTTTAAACCTCAAAATTCTTACAACTTTTTTTGTAAGGATCTGGGTTTGACTCCTATGGAGAGGAGGTTAACCCTTGTAGTTTACTAACATCTAACAGCTAACTCTATTGATGAATATCGAATGGCAAAAAAAAAAAAAGACAATATAATTAAAATTTGCATTGCAAATTTAAAATTTTATTGGGATAAAGTTACCATTAAATAGAAAAATGGACTTGCAAATTTACCATGTTCATTTAATTAAGAATATATTTGGAAAAAACAAAATTGTTAAACAAGAAGATTTTATGATGTTTCGTACTCCCTCTGTTCCAAATTGTTTGCCCCCTTTTGGTAGTGCGTGCATTTTGCACTAAAACAATAACCACTGTGTTTGGTTTAGAATTTTGAGAAGAAATTTTTTGAGAAATTTTTTGAGATAGTGTTTGGATGAGTTTTTGGAAAAAGTAATAATTAGAGAGAGGTGTAATGATTGGAGAGAGATAGAGAGAGACATGAGAATTAATGATTGTAGAAAGGGGTATGAGTAGAGAGAGAAAAGTGATTAATGATTGGAGAGATGAGAGATGGGGAAGGAATCTTTTTGGAAATTTTTTTGGAAATGTGAACCAAACACAGCCAACGTGTTTATGAGAACTTTTTAAAAAAAAGAATTACACCAATTTTTTCTTCTCAATAAGATCTTTAAATTGGTATAAAGTTTGTTGAAAAAATTAATACTTGTACATTATTTTTTGCGTGTAAAATGCACGCATTCCCAAAAGGGTCAAACAATTTGGAACGGAGGAAGTACAATTTTTGCGTAAAATTTTTACTTACACATTGAAAATAATTTAAATTATGTAACATTATAATTAAAATTCACATTGAAAAAATAAGATTTTATTTTTTCATAATTTCACATTGAATATGGATCTCATTTTATAGATCTTTTCGAGTAGATTTTAAATATATAAATTTCATAAAAAGTTAATATATAATACAAAAGTTATAAACATTTTAAGATTTAAAATAAAAAGAGGAGAGTGAGGTGGGGGTGACATCAGCGTTTTCCGTTAGCTTTTCTAACGGAAGTTAACGGAGGGGAGGTATGTGACATTTATTTTCAAAAGTAGGGGAGGTTAGTGGAATTTCAGATACCTTAGGGGAGGTTTCTGTTATTGTCAGAAACCTCAGGGGAGGTAGGTGAAATTTACCCATTATGCATTCAAGAATGAATGCCTGTTTACTTCTAATTGTGAATAACTCTCTGTACTACTATATTAGATATTTAGATTGATAAATCTACGCGATTGTTATGTTTTTAAAGTTTTTGAAAGTAATGCACTATTCTCATTTATACAGAGAAGCGCAATGCATTAGGTAGTTTGCTTAATTGCGCTTTTGTGTTTCCTAAGATGACCATATTAATGTTTCCCTAGTCAACTATGAGGAAGGCACATTAGCAATATATGTCACAGTCGTACCAGACCTTACAGTAGGGTAGGGAGAAGTATAATCCATGTATTAGTTTTTAGAGAAGTTGCCTTTGCTTTGGATTCGTCTTTGTACAAATGATTGCTAGAATTCGTCTTTGTAGAAATGAATTGATGACCGATTCGCTTTCCTGTCTTTTTTTTAACTCTTCATTCTTGAACATCAGACTAACTTCCTCTACTTTTCACTGACTTGAGTACGGAGCCTGTAGTTTTCTTGTTTTTTTAGAATTGAAGAATTACATTTTAATATTGGAAAAGGAAACGAAATTCTGTTGTTGAGAATTTCTGAATGACCCTTTTTTTTTTAGTTTCCTCTAGTTTTGTTAAGGCTTGTGCAAGTTTGAATCTTTATTACCACGATGCCACATTCCAGCTATTATTATTAGCTTATATTGAGTTAACATTACAGAATATATTACCAGTGAGTAAACTTTCCTCGTAGTTTGCTGCATTATTTCATGAAATCAAGGAATGAAGTCTGTCAATCAACACCTAAGGAAATTTTTTTTAAGAGTAGCACAGAACCTAGTGTCATATTTTAATGTGGTTTGGTATGTCTAAGGTTAGGTTGGAATACAGGCACAGCTGTAGGTCTAGAAATCAAACTTAAGATTAGGATTAAGATTTAGAATGTGGGAATTTCTAGAAGGGGGTAAGAGTAAGGGTGAGCTTCTTTGTTCTGTATTTATTAATTTGATATCCCCTGAATTTTATGCTCGTTTCTTTGAGCTCCACGATCAAACTAATTGTTGAACGTACAATAGGACACCATCAGATATATTTCGAGAAACTAATTATCCTATTGGATTAAGAGTGATCGTATTAATAATACCAACCAATGGTGGTGCATATCCCACACTTTGAGGGGTTATAACTTATATGTCCAATGGATATTTAATTTTGGCCTAAATTATTTGAAGTTTTTAACCAAATACTGGATACGTGAGCACCTTGGATATATAAGGACACTAGACTGTTGCTGCCCTCCCACTAATCGAGAAATGGTAAGCTGCCAAGTACCAAACTTAAGTCAAACTTGGACTCTTCAGAAGGTCTACGGTTGCGGTTGAAACACCAACCTTGGGAGATTTGTTTGGCTGTAGCTTTCAACAGGTTAGTCTACTAAGGAAAACCACCCTTAGAAACTCCTGAGTGAAAATCCCTTATGGATTCCGAGTTTCAAACAATACAAGAGTTCTAATCCTGATACAATCCAATTAAGAAAACTAATACACAGAAGGTTCGGAACTCTTCCCCAACCTATGTACAGAATCGCATAAAGGAAAACAAGAGGGAGTCCTATTAAAGTAATGGAACAGAAATCTTCCACACCTTGATATCACAATCCAAACTGCCACTATATAGGAGATACGAAGATGTAGCATCAGATGGATTATACTGTTCACACGTTGCAGTCAAGCACTTAACAGGCCCTTTGTGCGCCTCTAAGACTGCCAGGCAAGAGTAGGTTCTATCAACACCTCTCCAAATTCTCACACTTCTATCTGTGGAACCACTGCATACTAAATCTTTCACCGCAGCCAAGCACAATATGGACTTGGTGTGCCCTCTGAGCGATCCCACAGCCACCATGTTACCACCATGATCGTTCTCCCATACCAGTATCAGCCTGTCACAAGCACCAGAATACAACACGAGACCGTCTTCTCTCAGAGCGAGTGCATTGACCCCCGAGTTATGTTTATCTAGTGTAGCAACTAGAGAATAATTTGTTTCTCCTGATTTTTTCCTCCACACTTTGATTGTTTTGTCTGCTGATCCTGTATATACATCTCCGTTCATGGTTAATGCTACTGCATTTATCGCATCGTCGTGCGCGTATGATACTGACTCCACGCATTTGAAGTCGGTTGTTCGCCAAATTTTCAGTGTTCGGTCCCAGGAAACAGAGCAGAGGAGGGTTTCGTCCCTTGATAGGGCTAGTGCAGATACAGTGTCGACGTGGACCCACGTGCATTTCTTGTTCCGTCGAATCTGTATGTAGTTCTTCGGTGTTAGAAGTTTAAGTGCACGGTCACTAAGCGTTGGGAGCGTGGCCAAGCGAGTGAGCTTATGTTGATCTGTTTCAGGGCTATCAATTTTCCATACTCTGATTTTGTGATCTTGATGAGCACTGATGAGTTTGTCACTGAAAACCACTAGGGACTTGACTGCACCGTTTCCAGCGAATACACTGTTAGCAGTAAGATATTCAATGTCTGATTCAGAGGTTAAAGAGTGGAGACTCCACAGTCTAATTTCTTTGTCAGAGGAGCCAGTGTAAAGGAATTTTCCGGCAAGGGCAATAGAGGATATGGAAGAGGAGTGTCCTTTTAGAGTGGCGATGCAGTGGTGGTGTGTGGTGAGATGGTGGTGGTTATACGGTTGCGATGTGAGGGAAGGAATTGATTGGAGACTTGGCTGGGAATTCAGGGTGGTTGGCTGTTGGCGGAGTTGATTGGAGTGTGATGGATAATCATTGTAGGACCAAGTTTCAGGGTGTTGCATATTCCCTTGTTAGAGAGAGAAAGAGAGAGAATATGCTCTTCTATATGTTCAAGCCAGGTTGTGTCCTTCCCCTCGTGCACATACTCTTGTATATATTGGGAACAGGGGGCCTTGCTGTGCCCAGTAATGGTGTCGTCCCGGGCCCGAAAACGTGATCCAAACCATTCACTCCATAGTGCTCGGTGTGCAGAATATCACTGTATTAAAATCAAGTTTGTTGGACATCAGTAACTCTCCGGGTCATTCGCTCAGCTTGTTTTTCTTACACGGCTGTTTTATGTGTCGAGCTCTATGAAGTGAACGGTTCAGATCACGTTCTGAGCTCCCGATGATGTTCAGGGCACAACAGCCTGCTGTTCCCTTTATATAAAGCCAGGTTGCCTCTACCTCTTGTGAACGTACTCTTCTTCCTCTTCATCTCCTCTCTCCCCCAGGGGCAGAAATCATTATTGGATGCTTTTTAACAGAAACGGTTAGATATCTTAGGTCATCCTTCTTTTTAGCTTGCTAGTGTTGTCCCCATTTTAGTGGGCAAGTTTTGTCCATAATGTTATAATCAAACCTTGCTTTGTTGAAGGGGTGAGGGTAACTTTTCAAGTGGGTCCCTATGGCTAAAATCTTGTTGTAGTTTATGGTTTAAAATTTTATAATAAATCTTTATTTGATTTTACTGTATATATAATTCCCCGATTACATATTATTTGGTGTGTTAATTTCTTGTTTCGGTTTCGATATAGAGCCAAATGGCCATTGGTCTCTATAAAGGCATTTACTCAATATGAACGCTGGGTTCTTGCTCATCTGATGAATAATTTCTCTCATTCAATTACCTATTAATGCTACTCCTCTCTTTGTATTTATATGAGATAGCTAGAGACAAACAATAGTAGAATTGAAAAGCTACTGCTACATGGTTTTATACGTGTGAGATAACAAAAAACAGAGTGTAATCTATTGCTACAAAGTTTCGAGGTTATATTTTGTTTTATACTATATTCTATTTGAGCATACGGGCAATAATCGGTTCGCGGTGAATGTTTTAGCTGCACACAACTTTTTGGGGATTGTTGTACCTTGGGATTGGAGCGTCGATCTACCTGGGCAAGAGGGGGACGTTTCTTCTCTTAGGAGAGCGCTTCACGCGTGCCTCAATCCACGGGCTTTTCTATACCCCTAAACTCTTGATTGAATTATTGTCTTCGTTAATATTATTATTGCATCTTGTTGAGTTTCTATAGAAATTTCAGCGAATTTTACGACAAATCTCTATCCCTGTGACTACCAAAGGTTCATGGTCTTAAATCTTAATCAATGACCTCATACTACACTATATTAGAGTATTGGAGCTATGCATTTTATTCGTCTATGATGCTTTATACATATGCTTGTAGAATGGATGGGTTTTAGTCATCTATAATCTTGTTAACTTGGTGAGTTGGCACGGCATTTCTACCCCATGCATGAAGTGTGGGGTTCAACTCCCACCCTCCCCTCTTCCCTTTCCTCTTAATACTAACTTTTAACAACCCCTATCACCTTGGGTATGTAATTCTCCTACCATATGAACAAAAAGAAAAAATTCTTGATCTATTGAACAAGGTAATAGGAAGGGCATTATTGGGAAAGGAAAATAGTTCGTTTGTTTACCTTGTTTTTTTATTATAATTTTATACCGAGCTATTCACCAACAAATTTTGGGATCAATCCCACCACTGTTCACTTGCTAAGGTTCAATTAAAGTCAGAGTAAAACTTGGCTCAGCACAGGAATTAATAGAACGTAGGTGTAAGCTGCAGACCAAAAACTTTTTAAGAACCCTGGTTGCTTGGTAACTATCACTGTGCCAATCCCGGGTTCTTTGTTCACTTTGTTGATAGTAGAATGTTGACATAAGCTTTCTAGAAGTGGTATGAGTAGGAATTCCTAATTCAAATCCCCTCTTTTCCTCCTTTGGTTTCCTGGTAGTGGAAGGCAATCTTTCTCTCACCCACACCCTAAAGAATTTTTTTAGGAATTGACACATGTAATATGCCTATTTTATCTTGTTTTATAGGTTGGTATTGAGAGTGACCTCATTGGATTATCTGTCCCCCCAAAATCTTATCTACAATGTGAAACAATTACAAAAATTTAATCACATACTGTATAGTTGGTGTTAATTTGGTTGGTGTTAGTATTTTTATTTTATTTTATTTTATTTTATTTTATTCTGAACTGTGGTTGGTGTTAGTAGGAGACATTCATCATGAACTTTTGATATGTTGTGCCATGGTTAGCATTAGCTAAAATTTCTGCAGGCATTCCTATTTCACGGGCTGGCTATGCTCTGATGGCAAATTCTTGTAATGACTCATATCCGTTAGATTCGCGCTGCTAATGAAAAGATTGTAAGGTAATGATAATGTCAAAACTCACATTAAAATTCACCATTAAATGACTTATTTGTACTTCAATGGCAACACCCCACTTTTCTATTGTTTCTTCTTCCTCCCTGCTCCCTAGCTACTCTTTTCACCCCATTCCCAACTCGTCTTCCGCCATTAAAGCCCTCTCAAGCTCTAGACCAAAAAATCCCGAGCGCGCCGTCGCACGGGCTCGGATTGTTCTTGACTCCTCAGGTCAAGACTTGTGTGAAATTTTCGAGTTGGTTCGGTCAGGTACAAGATTTAGAAATAATCTTCATCTAGAAGAAGTTCCACTTCAAAAATAACAGTGGCTTCCGCCATGAAAGTCCCTCTCGAGCTTGAGTGCTCAATAACACTAATTCGATGTTGATGAACAAATCCTTATTCGAATCTTGGTCCAATTCGATTAACGACGATGTCAATCGTTCAATCACGAATTGCAGGGCTTAATTATCAAATTAAAGATATTTTTGGAGGTTGAATAGGTTGTGCATGAATCGGTGAAAGAACGAGTTGCTTTCTCCATTGCTGAGTTGATTAGATTTAGCAAAGACGTGGATTTTGTCCAGATTAAAACTCAACTACAAGTATGAAGGTCATATATAATTAACTAGGTTTTTTGCGAATAAAGAAATGAGCTCCCATTTTGAGTAGCTTTGCTGGTAGAGAAATGATCGAGGAGTGTAGAACTGGGGATGTGAGGAGTAGAATTCCAGGCAGTGGTAGATAAAGGGTGATTCTATTAACAACTCCTCATTTTCTCCATGTAGCCCACAAAAAACTCCTTCATTTTCATTACTGTGTAAAGACCAAAATGCCCCCAAACTGCGTTTTTTTCCCGACATTCATACCCCGAAATATGTAAACTTTTTCAACATATTGATGTTGAAACTTTTCACTTAACCGAAATTATGCAAGACAAAGTTTAGTAATAAATTTTCGACTTAAGTTACTTATTTCCTCATCATAATGTCGAATTCTATGCATTACATCAACATTTGCATTCCGAAAACGATACCTGAGAAATTCACATGTTTGATTTCACAAATTTCAACATTAATAAGCTGAAAATATGGTTATATTTCGACATGTTATTGTCGAAAACAACAATATTTTATCCACATGTATTTAGTTCGACATTCGAAAGTTGAATAGAGACATAAATTTTGACATGAGGATGTCGAAAAAAGACAAGGTTCAATTTTTGAAAATTCGACCTTCAATATAAATCGACATGTGGTTGTCGAAAATGGGTGTGTATTTCGACATTCAAAGTATGAAAACTGGTTAAGGGTAGTTTGGGTAGTTTAGGTGTATTTTGTGGGTTGTATGGAGTAAATTGGTTTGAGAGAATTTTAGGTATGGGTTGGATTAAGAAAATGGGTTACACGAAGAAAATGTAGGGTTGTTAATAGAATCACCCTAGATAAATGGTGAGACCGTGAGAGAGCCGAATTGGGGAAGAAGCAATAGGTGGGAAGAATGGATCGTGGCATGAATAGTCGATTAAGACTTTTAGGAGGACAAATAAGTCATTTTGATGATAAACTTTGGTGCGAGTTTTGGTAGCAAGAAATTGGGTTTTGGCAGCAACAAATTGGATTTTGGCATTATCACTACCCAAGATTGTAATCTGCATTTTTTTTTCTCTTTTTGGGATACTAAGGTGTCTGAGCCATGGGCGGCGGCTACGGGAGCTACGTTCTATCCGGGGAAGTGACTGATCGGCGACTCGATGAACTCGGTATGACTCGGTGCATCTCTATGAGGTAACTCGGTGGAAACTCGATAGAACTCAGTTTGTACTAGTTTGTTGGGTTCTGATTAGTTAGTTTTTTACTTGTTTTGTTGCTGTATTTTGAGGTTTGTTACCGATTACTGGTGTTATGTTGTGATGATGGTTTGAGCTGGGTTCCCATTTGGGCTCTCTTCTGCTAACTTTTGATTGGATTCATTATCCCGTCCCGTAGGTGTCGGGTCTGCTCCGGCAGGTGTGTCTAGGAGCCGGTGGCCTGTGTTAGCCTAATGCCGTGCTTGTTTCATCTGTTAATGGATTTGGTTTTCATCCCTATCTATGATGTAATCGGTGCCGGATGGCTTTGTTAATGGAATATCTTGACATGTTTCAAAAAAAAAAAAAGGTGTCTGAGCCAATTTGTGCATAGCTCGCCTAATTCTGGGGCTCTAACGTTAACAAACAGGTAAGCCTATTAATTGCCCCAAGGATTGATTGTAATTTGCACTTGCTCTAAAGTTAGTGAAAAGCTTCTGGCTTTGGCCTGATGCAATGATACATTGATACTTCCCCAACTTCGTGGCGCGAGTCCAGGAAACCGGAGTTGTTGACTGGGATAAGATTAAGGGGTGTTTGGCCGACACATTTTCTCTTTTTCCCATTCTTATTTTTTTAATTCTAGGTGTTTGACTGACACCACCCAAAACTCATTCTCTCAAAACTCGTTCTTCAATTTTCACTATCCATGCAAGAAAGCAAAAATAGCTTCGGAGGAGCATTTTATTCTGGTTTTTCCCTACCCTGGTCCCCTTTCCTGAAAAACGTACCTTCTTCCCCCTTTCAACCACAGACGGTTGGGGGTGTTTGGGAGCCTACTTTTTGGTTTTTCATTTTCAACTTTTTGTCTTTTTGGCTTTCTGAATTATGGACAGAATGTATTTTGAATTTGGTAGAGTGCTTGGATGAAAATGTGCAGAATGCATTTTGCAACAAGAGTAGTGTTTGGGAGATATGTGTAGAATACATTTTGTAGGTATTTTTGTTAATCAAAATGGGAAAAGTGAAAAATGAGAAATCAAAAAGCTCCTCCTACCCTCTTTTTAACTTCTCTTCTCTTTTCTTCAAAATTGAGAAGTCATTATGCAAAAACAACTTCTACTTTGAGGCAACCAAACAGTCAAAATGTAAAAAAGAGGATTAGAAAAGTTGAAAAGGAGTTTGCCAAACACCCTCTAAATCGGACGCAACCACCGACGCACGAACGCAGAAGTATGGGTCTCACACTGTGCCATTTGACCTTGCGGACGCAATACTGCTACCTTGCGGACGCAAGGTCAATTTTCAGACAGATTCTGCAGCGTTGCCATGGCTGCCCATGCTCCATTCATTCACGTCCCATCCGATTTCTGGTGGAAAATAACTCCAAGAAGCTTCCATGGGGCCTATAAAAAGGACCTTAGGCTTAGGCTTAGGCTTCTCATTTCAAGACACAACAAGAAATCTCAAGAAATCCTAGCCTAAAAACCTTGTTCTAGCCTATTCTTTGCATCCAAAACTTTCCTAAAACTCATTCTCTCAAAACTCGTTCTCCAATTTTCACTATCCATGCAAGAAAGCAAAAATAGCTCCGGAGGAGCATTTCATTCTGGTTTTTCCCTACCCTGGTCCCTTTTCCTGAAAAACGTACCTTCTTCCCCCTTTCAACCACAGACGGTTAAGGGGGTATTTGAGAGCCTACTTTTTTGTTTTTCATTTTCAACTTTTTGTCTTTTTGGCTTTCTGAATTATGGACAGAATGTATTTTGAATTTGGTAGAGTGCTTGGATGAAAATGTGCAGAATGCATTTTGCAACAAGAGTAGTGTTTGGGAGATATGTGTAGAATACATTTTGTAGGTATTTTTGTTAATCAAAATGGGAAAAGTGAAAAATGAGAAATCAAAAAGCTCCTCCTACCCTCTTTTTAACTTCTCTTCTCTTTTCTTCAAAATTGAGAAGTCATTATGCAAAAACAACTTCTACTTTGAGGCAACCAAACAGTCAAAATGTAAAAAAGAGGATTAGAAAAGTTGAAAAGGAGTTTGCCAAACACCCTCTAAATCGGGCAAATTAGGTTTTGCGAGTGGGCCGTATGGGTCGCATGGTCATTCAACAACAAGAAGTGACTCAGACGCTATGGGAGAAACTCAGGTTGGGCCTTATGGGCCGCAATAGGACAAAAGAAATGGGCGTCTGTGGGACTAGGATTTGCATGGTTGAACTCTTAGGCCCTGTTTGATAACGAGGTTTCGTTTTTTGGGGCTTGGTAATGAGGTGGGATTAGAATTGAGATTGGTAATGAGGAGACAAATCTTTTCCCATGTTTTTTTTTACACTAGATTAGATCATGGGATTGTTAATAACATGTTTGTTTTGTCTAGAATAGGATTGGATAAAAAATAGGAGTATTTGTTTCCGATTCCACCCTTACTAAAACAATATTTTCATTAACTATGGTACTCCCTCTATCCGAATGAATAAAATTTCGTGTCTAGTCTTCTTTTTCTTTTCTTTTCTTTTCTTTCTTTTTTTTGGCAAATAAAGTAACTCTTCAAAAAAAATTGAAGGGTAATTATTGGGAATTTTTTGTTTAGGTGTATTCACTGTGTTCCCTAAAAAAAATTGAATTCTTAAAATTGGATAAACAAATTAGGAGGAAGGGAGTATTTTTAATGGAATCACTACCATTTCTCAATAAAACCAAATTCCAGTGCAAAAAATAGGCAAAAGGCTCTCAACAAAACAATGTTTTATTTTTTGCTACTAGCCTACTCAATACCCATTAACCCATTTTAGCATTTTCTACAATAAATTGTGCACAATTCACAGAACATTTTGGAAGCAATCTTGCAACTAATGTATACCGAACATTGGACAACACCCATGAGAATGAGAGAGAGAGAGAGAGAGAGAGAGAGAGAGAGAGAGAGAGAGATGTATACCGAACATTGGACAACACCCATGAGAATGAGAGAGAGAGAGAGAGAGAGTTGAGGAATCCTTCCAATCTCAGTCCCATGGGATAGGATTCACAATCCCATGGTATTAGCAATCCTTCCATTTTTTGCGACACCAAACAAGGTTTTACAGGTCCCATAGGATTTCCAATCTTATCCCATCCCCCGACCCTAGTATGAAACAAGGCCTATGTGTTATGAGCTAGAGAAGGTAATTAAGGAAATAAAAGTCTTTTTTTTTATGGTATTCCCTTGTGAAATAATCCAAGTATTTCGGCTTTATTCAAAAAAATATTTGGTTTGACCATAAATTTATACTTGTTAGATTCGTCTCGCCGAGAGGAATCCAGAAACCACAAAATCTTAATACGAAACTAACAAATGAAAAAAAAAATGAATAAAGACGAAACGAAAAAACCAAAAAACCATAATCCACTTTTTAGCCAAAGCACCCTCAGAAACATGTTTCCAAATTAAACAATCTTTGATCTTTGTATACAAAGCACACGTATGGGAGATGAATATCGGTAGTGGGCTGAGGAGGGATTTGGTGTTGGGCCTTAAAATCCATCATGCATATATATTTTTGGTGGGATCTTGCCATGCTCGATGCGGGCTGGTGATCCATTCTCGCAGTTATTTGTATAAAATACAACTCCAAACCCAACTAACTGTGTTTTAGTCGTCGTTGGATGTGTGTTGACTCATGTACATCCAATGGCTCTAACCAGGTTGTGTCCGTGTTGTGTGTCAAACTTGGGTATATGTCGTTGCTCATAATCCTAATACTACTATTATTTATACATAATATTTTGGTATTGATATGTAAAGTAGTAGTATTTTGGTTCCTCCATATTATTTGGGTTTATTGTTTTTGAAGGTGAATGATTTTTACCACCTTTTTAAAACTATTTAACATGGGGGGCTAGATCTGGGGTTTCCAAATCTGGGCTTCGAAATCGACGGTGGAGGTGGCTCCGGCGTGACAGCGGCGACGACATGCACCGGCGGTTTACTCTCTTTTTTTTTTCCTTTTCCTTTTCCTATTCTATTTTTAATTTCTGTTTTTTTTTTCTCTCTTTTTTATAGTTGGCTGTATTTTTTTGATTGGTTGATTAATGCATTTTTTTTATCTGTACATCCAAAAAAAAAAACTATTTTATAATTTTAAATTTACATTCGGCCGTCTTTTTTTGAACTTCATGCGTCTCACTGGTCGTTGTTCCGTGTGTCTCTATCATAAATTTCTAAACGTCACTGGCATCCAACTCAATTTTATTGTTAGATTTTAGGTTTAGGTTTAGGCTACGCTTAATTGACTATTGAGCCAATAAAACAACTGCCTTTTAGGCTTAGGCCAAAGACTTTAGATGGTGGTCGTCGGTCCCAGAAGGTTCCAGAAGCTACTCCGGGTCAGCATTGTCACCAAACCTCCCCTCGTTGGATTCCTCCGCCTTTACTCTCGTGGGAGCGACACGTCTCTAACTTGAAGATCGAAAATTTTTTCATTTGTAGAATTCGTAAGACCATCAAACTCTCCAATTGGTTCAAAGTTCAAACCCATTATTACTACATTAAGATGCTGTTAAAAAAAAAAAAAAATTATTACTCATATTAAGATAAATCCATTGCGACCGTTACTTGATATCCGATTAATAAGGTATTTGAAAAGAGTCAAATGTGGCATAACTTCTTTTAAAGACAAATATGTTCCGTCCCGATGTCAATAGTAGTAAATTTTAACATCATTTATATTTCAAACGAGATTTAAAATACAATTAATTTCGGTCATAGCAAGGGTGAAGGGACTCATAAAAAGAAAAAGAAATAGTTTTGTCTCCCGTTTTATAACGAAGAAAAACATTATAAAGGCGTGCCGTCAAAAATTTTAAGGGCTGACAATATACACGGTTATGTTGAAATTGGTTGTGTGGAAATTATGATGTTGCCCTTCCCCATATGGGAGGCTCCAATTTAACAAGGTTCTAGAAGAACCCTTTGGACATAAAAAAAAAACTTTTAGGAAATTAATTTTTGCACTTCCTTTTTATAATCCACATTTTCTATAAGTAGGGGTGAAATATAACCGAAAAAACCGACGAAAAATTCGGGGTTTAGTCAGTCTAGGTTTGGTCTCGACCGGTTTTTGTTTTTGAACAGATTAAATTTTTTAATTTTTGGTTTGATTTCGAGTATTTGAAAGTAATCTGAACTGAACCGATACATACACATAGGACCGATTAAACTGACGGAAATGCAAGAGGAACCGATGGGGTGTACCGATGGTTTACGGATTGGCTAAACCTCCCCCCGCAGCCGTAGGATCCTTTTGTACAATTACTTCAACAACTACCGTGTACACGTTGCTCTCACCCAAATTTTATTATAAGTGTATTCCTTTCTTGCGCTCTGCATTTAGAACATAAATTTGTCTACTAAGATGAATTGTTTATAAAAAGTAAAATGTGGTGTTGCGTCTATAATAAAGTAAAGGGTTTGTTTGGAATTTGTGAAAAGAAATATAAAGAAAGGCAATCAATTTTCTCACTATTATCTTAGTATTATTTTTCCCTCTGACTTTCCTCTTTATTATTTTTTCTTTGTGTCCCATTTCATCCCCGAGTTCCAAACACAACCTACACCTGCCACTATTCAATGAAGTGTTTAGGCGCCTCAATTAGTTTTGAACTACAATTGATCCCAAATGCTCCAAATATAATGTTCTTGATGTTCCATTACTACAACATACATTTCACCAATTACAAAACTGATTTCAAACTCCAAAAGCAAAATAATTCTGGCTGAGTTTTCACTAAATTTTTTTCGGTATTTTCGATATTCCCCACAAGTCATCCTTCTCATATACATTAAATCATCAATTGATTTGCCAATCTATAGTCCAAGAATATTGAAAACACCGCAATAGAAACTCACCCTAAAAATTATCTGCAGAATGGGAGGGGTGTTCTAGTCTTTTCACTAAAATGCTAAACCACAGAATTCCGCCCCTCTCCATCTAGACGTGTTTCTAGACGTGTTTACAATTCCCACAGGAAAAAGGTTTCCATACTTCTTCAACATTAATTTTCAACCATATCTAACCTATAGATACACACGCCCCCCTCCCTATATATATAGATCCACCCCCTCCAATTCCACCAATCACATAACAAATACCCAATACTACCACGCCTCTCTCTCTAGAATTTATTAATCCCTTCCTTTGGTGACCAGCAAAGAAAAGAATGGAATCACACAACTCTTACGGGACATCGTGGGCCGACCAATGGGATAACGGCCCGGACCCACTTGCGGCGGATCCCAGGAAGAGCAACGGCGGCGGCGGCGTTGGGAAGAAGATGGGAGAAGGTCTGGAGAAGACGAAAGCGGTGGCTTCGACTGGGATGAGGAAGGTGAAGGAAGGGACCACCGGTGGGATCCGATGGATCAAAGACAAGTACCACAAGACCACCCTCAAACGCTGATCTCAAGTTGGCTGGACGCCACCGCCTATACATACATATACGTACAGGTCTAGTAGATGATAGAGATTTAGACACCTCTCTCTCTCTCTGTTTTTTTTTTTGTTTTTTTTTTTCTGTTATATATAACTCTTGTTCTGTTTATTCATTTGTTCATGTACTAAATAGAAACTTTGAATAATACTTTTACCTTTTGCTAATGTTCTTGTGCGAGAACTTCTCTTCGCTATTCCATATTTCTATGTATCGATGTTTCAGTATCGGAGCGATTCGTTTCGTCTCGGAAGCGAGGATGGTTTGCATCTGCAGCGCAATCTGAGCCGCCAAAAACTATTTTGGACGGTCCGAATTTAAATAAAGGGAAAATTATTGAAATGATCTCTGTAATTTCACCCGAGTCTCGATTTAGTCCTTTTAGTTTTAATTGCACTCCAACCAAAATTGAAACTAAATGGTTCGTTGGAGTGCAATTGAAAGTATAGGGACTAAATCGAGACTTAGGTGAAACTACATGGACCATTTCAATAATTTTCTCTTAAATAAAACTCTTCTATTGGAGAGACTATATGCTGCACTGCAGGTCCCCGTGTCCATCTATATCTTATTCATGCAAAAAATCATCTTAGTCATAGTCAAAACCTGATAACCCTTCTATGAATCAAGTTTATCGTAGGAGGAATTGACGTATGATTGTGCAAGTTTGATTAACATGATTTTTTTTTTTTTTTGGCATCATAATTTACATGCTAGTGGCCTACATATGAATGGCTTCCGTTGTAAAATAGGATTGCGGCGAGTTTCATTTTACGTCACGTAAGGGATCCTTGAGAAGAAAAAAAAAAAAAGAGAAGAGGATTTTGATTGGATTACATCCAATTAGTATGAACTTAACACTTTTCTTCTAATTTTAAACCAAATTATACCTTCAAAAATTATTTTTCTTCTTAACCTAACCACGTTTTGAATTGTTCAGTTTATTAATGTGTTCCTTCTTTCTATTTTTAATTCTATTGAAATGTTCTTTGTTTTAGTTTTTTGAGAGAAAACATGTAACCAAGTAAAAAAAGGTAAACCATTGAAACACATTAAAAAGCTAATAAATAATTGATTTTAGAGTTTCCCTACTCAATTTAGGACGAAGTTTTGGAGAGTGAGATGTGAAATATGAATAATTTTTTTTTTTTTTTTGCTTTCACATTATCTCAAACAATCTACACTCTTACTTTCGAGAACAATTTCGTTCACCCTTGCATGTGAGATAACCTTGAGGTCCCACTTTCCCAATTGAATCATTTATTTTTGATCAGATTGGTTTGTAAAAATTTTGCTTTGTCACAAGTTGATTAATTTAGTTACTATTCTTTTGGTTCAATTATTTTATATTTTAGACCAAAAAAGAAAAATTTTAGAGCAAACACGCGACGTTGTTCGGTTAGTTGAATTTTTAACATGAACACCTCACAAATTATCTGGACAAATTAAACGGTTGCGATTATTAGTGAGACTCGGAAAGGATCACACCTAATAAGTTAAATGAAACCAACCGAAAGCAAAAAGCATGACGGTTGCCAAGGAAGGTTCCGGGAGCTATTACAGGAGCCGCACCGTCACCAATCCTTCCCCCGTGGATTCCTCCCTCCCGCCTTTATTTTACTTCTAATTTTCCTATGACCAAGAAAAAGTCTATTATGGTGCGCTAAGGGCTGACAACATACACACGATTATGTTGAAAATTGAAATTATCGTATTGACCTTCCCCATGGGGACCTCGAATATACTCCCTCGATCCGTTCTTATTATTATTAAGAATGGTGATACATACATTCCCTGGGAGCCACTCCCAGCCACACCCTCTCTCACATGGGGTGTAGTCCCCACATCTGGGGACCACACGGGGACCACACCCCATGTGAGAGAGGGTATAGTTGGGAGTGGCTCCCAGTGGGTGTATGTATCATTTTTCTTATTATTATTTTGAACTGAAAACAATCGGTTCTTATCAGGGCCGACCCAGGCTAAGGCCCAAGGCCTTGGCCTAGGGCACTCTAAAAATGTCTGATTTTGGGCCACTCCAACATTTTTTACAAATGGGTTAGATTAGGACTTTTTTTTTACCCAAATAAAGAAAAAGAAACTCATTATTAGTTACAAAATAGCTCAAACCATTGTGGCTCAATCTAAAAAAAATGGCCCAAAGATAAGTTATAAAAGGGTCTAAAAGCTAAACCAGATAAAAAAAAAAATCAAAATCTGAATGTTAAAAAAAAGGCAAAAAGCAACGATAGCTTTATAGTTGTGGGTTATTGTTTCTTACTAATTTGACTTATGGATATGTCATATGTCGAAGAGTTTTATACTCTTTGGACTTGTCTCAATGGATTCTATTTTTTTGGTGTAATAGCTTCATTTATTGATGCCATAATAATGAAATTTTCTTTGCCGATGAATTCATTTTTCGATGCCATGATAAAATGACTTGGTAGAAGAGGTGGATTATACAAGTGTAATTGATACTTTTGCTTTTAAAAACACAACACGAGTAATATTTAAGTGATAATCGTGCGTTATATATGTATTTAGAGACTTTGTGTTTTGATTTTTTTTGTTATTATATAATGATTAGTAGAACTTTATAGTGTCTTTGCTTTGTCGTATTGTGATTGTTACTGATTTTTTTTTTAAGTGTTATACTTTTAGGGCACATTTTTTAGGTCAGGCCTAAGGCACCTCAAACCCTTGGGCCTATCCTGGTTTTTATTTTTGGTCCAGTGTTTTCGTTTTGAGCTGTCTTTTTAATAAGTGTCCAGATTGAAAAATTAAGGGCCGATTGGATGTGAGATAAGTTTTGGGTGGATTAAAATATGGATGAAGATAAGATAGTATGGGGTACTCTCTCCGTCCCAAAAAGTTTGGTCTACTTTCTTTTTTGAATGTCCCAAAATGTAGGAACAATTTAAAATTTTCAACAAAGGAAAGTTGGTAAATTCCATTTCTACCCTTGAGATGCTTATAACAATCAAAACAATGAGACCAAAAGAAAAATATTTGAAAATTTTAAAGTTTAAAGTGCGTTTAAATTTTTTGAAAAAGGTCTCTGATTACATTGGCAACAAGATTTTCCGCTGTATGGAAAAAAAATTTAAATTCAAAACTTGATTAACTCCTATTTTATTAGAGTCAACTAATAAAGGGAAAACTTGAAAAGTTACAATTTTTGGGTAACACTGTGTATTGTACATAAAATTTGGAAATTTGTAAGTAGGCCAAACTTTTTGGGACGGAGGGAGTATTATTTATGGAATGTGGGCCCACGTTGATGTGACTTTTATTGAGAGTGGATAAAAAAGTAGTTTGGTTTGGATGAGATATTAGATTGTTTTGTAGTTGAAATTAAGGGTGAGCACGGGTCGGGTTCAGGTTGGGTTAGGTTCCATCGGGTTGAGAAAAATGAAACCCGAACCGAAGTACCCTAGAAACCAAGCGAATTGGGTCCGTCGGGTTTCGGTCGGTTCGGCTTGGGTTGATCGGGTTACCCGATACCCATAAACCAAATCTCATATTAGAGGGAGGGGGAGAGATA